>JAVQJL010011946.1:0-84583 GCA_036024295.1 Nannoperca obscura
TAAGACTAGTTTAAAGTCATCTTCATTGAAAAGTACAGTGCTTTTCCTTCAAAAATAAGGACATTTCAATGTGACCCCAAACTTTTGAACGGTAGTGTATATATATATATATATATTTACACAAAAAGTGAGGAGAATTCAAAGTTCAGTTCAACTTTAAAATGTAATGTTAGCTTTCCCTTTTTTTAATTGGTCTTAAAATGTATGAATATGGTCAATTGGAGCAACAATTACAATCAGTGTGTGAGTGACATGCTTACCTGTATTAAGTTCTCCATACCACTGGCTGTGTCTGTTAATGTGATCAACTCTTTTTGCATCTGGTCCACCCATTCCTTTATTCTAAGAACAAAGAAAATAATCAATTAGCCGACCAACCCTCATTTAATGGAAATCTTCCAATTGGCCTGGACACTCTAATCAAGTTTGTTGGGCTGCTCCAATCTCATTCAGTTTGAATACAGCCCACAAGATCACATGATCTAAGCTGCATGCTATCAAAATATGCAAAAAAAGATTCAGGGAGGGGAAGCATGAAATAATGTTTAGCCAAGTGAATGCATTGCACTACTCCACATGAGCTGTGCAATAAGTTCGAGAGCTATTCATAGTTGTCAGCGTGAGAGTGTCACATTCTCGGGGGTGAAATCCTGGTTAATGTATTCTTCTGACGAGAAAGAGGACAGAAAGGGAAAAAGATAAACAAAAGAAGAAGAGGCAAACATTCCTTTATTAGAGTATAGACTTTGTTTTATATGACTTAAACACACTTTAGTAAGTTCAAAACATGTATGCAATTTCATTTCATAGGTAAAAATACATTTTATTGTAGCTCGTCAGTACAACCAGTAGTGTTCTAGGACCGCTATGTGAATGTCTGTGTGTGTCCATGAGCATGTCTAAACTGTAAATCAACTTTATACCCTGTAACTCACCCATGAGGATTTTAAGGACACCAGTTCCTTATATGGAATCGTTGACATTCAGTTCAGTTCAGGTTATGTATGCACGTGCATGAGTGTGTGGTGTCTATGTGAGACCATATCCACCATAACCCCTAAATGTCAAACCACCAATGAATCTCTTTCCTTGGCAGGTGAGACATGACACAGCTACACACCCCACATACACTGTACAACATGCTTTGAAAAGAGCTGTTTTGACATCTGTACACATTTGCGTGACAGTATATTAGCTTGTGCATACAGTTAGCATCACTGATGCTGCATATTATCATCCTCATATAGGTCATCCCTGATGAAATGACCCAAATATCGACTTTTATTCATCACATTTAGGGCTTGTTCTGCCATATAGAATGAAGGAAGATTTAGTTCCCTTTAACACAGCCTATACAAAATACATAACATTATCCATAAAGAACATTACCCTTTCTCCACCCCAGTGTGTATTAACCTCTTCACCTTCCACTCTGCTGAGGGGCCTTTGACATATGAACCCTGTCTATGTTATCTTATTAAAAAAATACAATGTAATGTGATCAGGCTTAGCTCTTGCTGGAAAAGGACAGCTGAGGGCAGACATAGGTAGGACATACTGTCAGGAAATATTTATTTATTATTCCCCCATACAATCATGTGCACATCAATCTATTACAAATAACAAAGCGGAGTTCAGAGTCATAGTTGTAATGTCTGCTGACTATTGTACATTGAGCCAACTGCAGGGTCAAGATAAGGTCCACTAACCATAGCGAGCAGGTGTGTATTAGGGTTGTTGTGCATGTGACTTTTTCAAATATGCCCAGTTGGTCTTAAGCAAGAAGGGAGGGCCATTACAACAGGTGTTTAATGTAAAAACGGTGAGTGTGTGTGGGTGTGCACGCTACATCAAAGGTCTAAATGAGGTCAGCTTGTAATATATATATACAATATACAATAAAACTCTATGCTAATGGTTAATTCTACTTACTTAGAGCTTGCATTTTGAAATTGTGCTAATCTCTCTATAATAAAATTACTTGGGTAGAAACTGAAAGGCTAAGCAGTGTTCTGATTAGCCACTTCCACAAATAACCATCGTCCTCTTATCAGTAAAGGCCATACATTCCCTGCATAACACCAGGATGCATGGCTTCCTCATAAGCGATGAAAGACTTTACTGTATGTTTCTTTAAGAACAAAAGCAGACTTTTAATGAAGAAAAGAAAAGAAAAGTACAAAGAAAAGTACAAAAATGTTTTCTGAGAGGATGGAAACTGGGAGCAGGCAGGGGATAATGATGATAGTATCATTATCCCCTCCCATGTTCAGCTCCTATTCTGCACCCCCCTCTCATTTTCTCTCTGCCTCTCCTTGGGGAAATTGGAGAGGGCGGGCAATGTGGAAAGGAAAGAAGCCTCCAAAATTGCTGGTGAGCCATGTAGAGCCACTCGGCTACAACAATTAGACTGCAGGGCTGAAAATGAGAGGAGCCATGTGAAACTCAGCCAAGTGTGAGACCTGCCGGCATTGCAGGCCTCTTTTCTCTCACACTTGTCTTATTGAGTCATTAATATCACCCACTTATGAAGCGGATTGTTTTTTTCTGACAGGCAATTGTTGAAGCGCCCTTTTTCTTCCTAACTTCTTGTGTTCTTCTAACCAATTGTGGTTACTCTGTAATTCCCTTGCTTATTTGCTTATTCACGCTGAGTTGAAAGACTTGACCCATGTGTGGCCTCTCCTTTAGCCTCCATCCCTGTAATGACTGGAAGAGAACCTGCCTCCCTTAGGCCAGCTGACACATGTACGCGTGAGTACCAGTGTGTCAACGTCTATATGTAACCGGAGCAGTGGGTCTTTCAGAGGGCAGTAGGGGGTTGCCCGGGGTCAAAGGTCACCAGGACAGGTGCATCTCTTTTACAGAAGCTCTTAACATAATGAAGTGGGAGTGAACCATTTGTGCATGTGTGTTATGTAACCCACCATTCAGTGAGTGATTGTCCAGAGCATGACAGCGCACTGGATAACAATTTAGAGTATGAGAAATTAGCAGACCATCACTTTGAAACTGCCAATGTTTTCAATCAATATTCAACAGCAGGTCAAAGAATTATGTGTAACTCGACAGGTGTTACTCAAAATTAAAAATCACGTCACTCTGCAGTTCTGCTTTTCAGCTCATTGTTTAACGGCTCACAAATTTCACTAATTCACTAATGTCTACTAATAAACCCACTGCACAAAAAATTTAACAAGATGTGTATAAAACAAGTCAGAGTAAACACCTTAGAGAGGTCAAATAAAAGAAAAACTTGACTGAAACTCCGATATGAACTTGAACTCCAATTTCCAAGGAACGGCCTGACTCACCATTAGAGAAAAAAAAACTAAATAGCCTCGCTCTGCCAGCTGGGAGCAGACTGTCCAGTCCGAGGGGTGGACACGGCAGTGGACACAATCCCAGAATAGAGAGCATGACTCAGCATGAGAGCACTGCTGTCTTACTTCTGACCACATTAACCCCTCTGGCTGAGCTGTGTTGACTGTTGGGCCGTTTCTGTTCTCCTCTCCCTCTGTTTCTACATTTCAAACCACAGCCTCTTGTGCTTTAGCTGTTGTTCAGCTGTTTAATACACTTTTAGCGGGGTTAACACACTCACGCAGGATGATTAGCTCAGCATGTATAGTTTTTTTTTGACACATTTAACCAAACTATTCTGAAAGAGAAAACAAAGGAAAATGTTAGTGTATACAAGATTGACTTGCACTCTTTTTAGCTAACATGGAAGAGAAGTCCTTAAAGTAAAGTAAAGTAAAGTAGTCCTTTTTATTTGAAACTCAAACAACTGGGCACCTGGGGAAGATCATGTTATACGATTGAAAGCTCCAGAACAACTATTGTATGGGCCTCGTTGTAAGATTGTTTTTGTCCATCACCCAAACTGCCCGTTGTGATCTTCTCTCACAGCTTACAGACTGACTTCCTGGTTCAACCGACCTATCGTACTAAAACAACTATGGAAACAAGAGCAAAGTTGTAAAAAACTGGAACGATTTTTTATATATATGCTGACCTCAAACTGTCCTTGACTAATACTTAGTTTCGACTTTTACCTCCATTCAAGGTTTATATAAGAAGCTCACAGTCAGGCTGCCACGAGGGGTTTGCAGGAGTTTTTAAAAGATGTTTAAAAGATGGTTCCCAGATGGAGTTGATGGAGAGAAGATTGGGAAGATTTTACCTTCAAGCCTTTCCTCTCTATTCTTTCATACCTGTGTTCTTTCTAGAAAGAAAGCAGTGAGGGAACATTAAATAAATACCCCGTAGACTGAATTCTTATGCTTTGGACTGTACTGCACTGGAGCAGTTTGTCATAAAACACTTTTTCACGTCTTGCTGGTTAGCAGTAGCTGCTTCAAGCCTTCTCAACTGAAACTCTAGGTACGAATAGTCTAATTTCATGCAGCATGCATGCCATATCCTTGATCAACAGGGGTAGAGAAATGGGTACATCTAGGAAGAATAACATGATTATATACACCACAGTGACCTTACATTGTCATTCAGCTGCAGAGGATCCCCCGGATCGAATGAAAGTCCAGAAAAATGATCCAGCAATGTTGGACGCTACATCATTTGAGGATTCAATGGCCCCATGCCGGGCTCCGAGGCCCAACATGCCTGTGTACTAGCAGCCACAAGAATCCAGGGCTCAATATCCAATCTCTGAGTTTCCACTCCAGTGCCCTCTCACCTTGTAAACATCCTCATGTTTTTATACTCGGAACCAAGTCTGCGGATCCACATTTGATCTCTTACCGTAATACCATCGAAACCGTCACGGAGGAAGCATCCGACAGCAAACCCTTTGCTTTTTTTTCTCCTCCCTGTCTCATCATGTCATGGAGTCATGGTTTCCAGCACTAGGAGACAGCTTGAAACCTTAAATCCTCTTCTGATAGCAGTAATTTTGGCTTCTAATCTGTTCTTAGAGAGAGACAAGGCTGACACCATTACGGGAAGCAGAGGGGAAACACAAAAAAGATGGGGATAGTTGAGGATGGCAGTGTGGTTGTAATTGAGCCACAGGGGGATAGCTAATAAGAGCTTTGACTATGAAGCCAGGCATCTAATAAGCAGCAAGCCCAACAGGGCTTTGAGGAAGACAAACAATCACATTTTGTGTCTGTTCCTGTCTTTTTCTTTATGCCTTTCCCTGCTTTCTCACACTCCTTTTTTCCGTCCTGTATAAATGTATCACCTATTGATTAGTTTATTTCTCTTCCCCTTCATTGCTTGGGTCATTCTTTCAGTCTTTCTTCATTCCTCTTTCCATCCACCTCTGACAGGACTGTTTCTTGTTGTGTATAATGTTGTTTCCTTTTAATTGCTGAAAGCTTACATGTTCATCTTACAAACTCCACATAATTAATGGCTGTACTTGCTGCCTAATACTTCCTAATTTCTCTCTAAATGAACTCATACTGCTAGAAATGTCTTTCCTTTGTCCTCTTACCCTCTCCCTCCTCTCACCACGGAGCACAAAAGAGACAAGTCATGATATCTTCTCCTTTATTGAGGTCAATAACACCATAATTGCAGGCTTTGTAAATGTCTCGCAGCCTCATTATCCTCTATGGCAAGACGATATTGATGCTTCGCCCTCTCTTCTACCATTTACCTCTTAGCAAGTCAGTCAGAGCATTTTACCATGGCCCCCTGCCAAGATGTGAAGAGCCGTGTTTAAGTGAAGCCTTGACAACAGTATTTTCTGTGCTCTATCAAGCACTTATGTTAGGGTGTATTACAGCTGGGGAAGAGCTGACAAGACATTGTATGAGATCATTACCAAATGATGGGGTGGTGAATGGTGGGCAATCATGCACTGGTAGAGCAGGTGTGGGTTACAGGAAGCTGAGCTGATTCCAATCGGAGTGATTTAAGTGTTGAACTAATGGCCAAACCAATGGACAAACAGCTTTGTGTCAACTTGTTATGCTCAGTTTAACAACATCCCAAGCATTTCCTCTATAAAAGGCAAGAAGCCAGACCAGGAAGACAACTATTTAATAATAAACTTCCTTAACCAACATAATTAGTTACCTAAATATATTAGTCAGTTAGCCTTGAATGGTGAGATGTTCTTTCCCTCTCGTCTCTGTACGTTTATGAAGTCATGAATTCATAAAGCCCTGGGATTGTCATAATTTTCTAATTATAATTATTTTAATATAATTTTTCTAATGTTGAGACATTTCATTTCACATGGCCTTGGGCAAATACACTTCTGTTAGTGCTCAGGCACGTCTTTACATTGACATTGTAAGCCATCGTGCCACGTCTCAATTTCTTATCAATAATAAGGTCAAACATTGCTGGTTCTAACTTCTCAAACCTGAGGATTTGCTAGTTTTCTCTATTTTACATCATTGTAATTTCAATATCTCACATTTAGACAGTTGGTTGGACAAAACAAGCAATTTGAAGGAGTCCCCTTGGGGTTGGCTTGACATTTTATAGACTAAACTATTATTGATTTATTGAAAAGATAAATCAATCTGGAAAAGAAGCATTAAATGCAGCCCTAAATGTAAGACTAAACAGACTACACTTGCAGATTATTCTAGTGAAATTAAGTAAACTAAACCCTAATTTGTATTACCAGTAAACTGTGGAAATCACCTTATTTTTGTTTCATTCAGATATTGTGATGTGGATGTTTTTTGGTTTTGTTTGTAATGATGTAATTTTGTTTTTTACGATTGTATCATTTCATGTTTGTACATGTTGTTTAACATCTGGGACCCTGTTAGTACGTGTGCTTATGTTCATCCATAAATACACACTGACATTGACATTGATAACAACATCAATTCATTGATTGATTCACAATCATTTCCATTCCAAGAAATATCTATTAACAAAGTCAGGTCAGGCCATTTGGTTAGCTGAGCTCGGTGCTCTACAGTCTGTCCACTGGCAACAGGAGACCGCCAGAGAGGGCCGGGGGTCAGACTCTCTTCCTACCCTTGCCCACATTTGACCTCACACTCTGGACCATGGCTAAAGACTGACTCGCCGTCCCCCCAGCGCATAGTCTGCCTCGTCCACACCCTTCATGTCAAAAGGCATATACGTCCTGACAGAACTAACAGCTCCCATTGTATCACCTCTCCCAGCAGGTGTCTGGAGACATTACATCGGAGGAAACAAAATTGTTGTGACACCTGCAAGTGTTTGTACTTGCTGCAGAGCAATCGCACCTGCTGGTGAGATTCCAGCACAATACTAGACTAAAGAACAACAACAGCAAGTGAATTAATATTATACTTCCTAAGTGCACACATTCAATTATTTCAACAAAGTTTGGTATAAGACATGCTCACTTTTGGTCTACTGTAATCTGAGTTAAGTTGTGTCTAAAGAAGTAGAAGCTCTAGAGAAGTATTTTAGAGCAGACTAGACTAAGTCAAGTTCTTAGTAGTCTAGCAGTTTAAATCATTGTCAAATAATGGGTTCAAACTACAATCACTAACATAGAACACCTTGTAAAAATGTTGGATGCATACGCAGGATCTCCACCGCAGGATAAGGTATTTACTCACACTGTAATATTATTGAAATATAAATCTTTTTAATCCTTTAGTCTTTCAACTGGTTTTAGAAAGGAATAAAATGTTATTGTATTTAACAATTTGACATTTATTCCCCTCCTCTTGCTCATCGCCATCACTCCAGCTGTCTTTCTCTATGTTACATGTCATTTTGAACTCTGCTCAAATGACTAAACCTCCACATCCCTGTCACCTTCACACTTTCTGAGCAAACTCTCTACCCATCCATCCATACTCCAACCCTACCCCGCTGCCTCACTACACACACACACACACAAACACACACACACACTCTCTTGGACAATGCGTACAAATAGAGAGATTAGAGAGCCCCCCCTGGCCAAAATGTCCAATTAACGTCGATCTAGACGCCTACACAAGCAGACTACTGTTAGTGCTGTACTAGTCTCCCTAATGGCTACACACACTGTCCAGTGTTGTGTAGTGTAGTCTGGCATTAACAGCGCTTATGCTGCAATATGACTCCATTAAGGGGCTCAAGAGTGGTGCCTCACAAGAGATATTTTAAGCACTTCATGCCTCTAGTGTCTGATTAGGATAAGTTTGATCATTAAGTCCTTTGCCACATATCTAGATATCTACAGTACAATTTCAAAATTAGCTAGTGGTAACTCTTCTTACTGCTGGTTATTTGCTATATAGCGTGATTTATTTGCAGAAACGTCTCCACTTGCTGCCTTCCAATGTTACGGTGACTACAAGGCTTCAGGAATTCGGTGCACTAAGTCAAGAATTAGTCTACATAACTCCCACGTAAAACCACAAATTGTAATTTTTATCCTCAATTAATACGTGTCAATTTGTACGTTTATGAGATGCTAATAAAGGTTTTTTTTCCCTTTAAAACACAGGCTAGCTGTGACCTTCAGTCACACACAACCTCTTTCCTCCAACATGTTCTACTCCTGTATCTCTACTATTTGCTCTTCTATATGTGCTCTGTTTTACCTCCCTGTTTTTTACAGTGTTGTTTTACTTTACTGACTATTGATTAGTTTGGTAGGCTCTTTCTTAATGTCCTTTGAGACACAAAAAAGGCTTATTAATAAATAAACCATGAAATAAGGAAGAAGTGACACATGCCTGATTTACAACACAGCCTTAAAACTTCACTCCCTATGCTTTATAATACGGTAAACAGATGTGCTTCCTGTAGGGGACAGGCCTCCCAACCAAGCAGCTGTTAGTTATTCCCAAGGTTGCCTAGAAACGGTGCAATGGAAAATTCTTGGGAATTTCCATGTGGCAAAGGATCGTGGGGAAGTAACACAGCACTAGGGTTGCTTTGTTACTCCCAATTTGTCTCTTCACAAACATTGTACATTTTCTCAAAAGGAACTTGGAAGGAGAAACTTAAAGCAACACTCAGAGGCCACACATAAGAAAGGAGTCTTCACAATTTTAGTGGGCGAGATTTATGGGAAGCCCCCTGCCACTCTAGACCTCTCTGTCCTGTATCTTTACTTACATCTGAGTCAGGACACTCAACTTCCCTTCCCCAAAGGCAGAAACTTGCCTAAATATAGCAAGGGTTGAGGTGGGGGTAGAGGGTAGTGAGTGGAAGAGAAGGAGGGAGAGAATGAGGGAAATGAGTGAGAAAAAGCAGGAAAAGTATGAGAAAAGAGCAACAGAAAAGCTGTGAGAGAGTGTGAAGGAACATAAAGATAGAGTAGAGAGTCAACGATTATACATGGGCACTGATCTTGCACCCTTGCAATGTTTGTGTGTAACAGATATAGCCCTCCAGCTGCTTGACTCAAGGCAGGAGCATGCCTCCTGAAATATACCTGCTAGGACCAACTCCCTTGTGGCGAAAAGGTGCAAATCACAGCCAAGGAAACCCGAGACAGGCCAGAGCTGATCATTTCCATCTGCTCGTTACATCCTCTTCAAACCTCCCAGTATTATCAGTGTAACACTCCAAGTTAGATTTGACACTGGTATAAAAGTTGAAGTAAAATCTAATTTATCAACTTTTTTTAATTCCTCAATTGTATTAGATGAGACATTTAAAATCTCTCCCTGTCTTCAACAGCAAGAAACAAGATCAAGGTTCTATGATTCAATCAAAGCACAAGGCCTGGAGCTTTTTCTATTGACAAAAAAAAGTAAAAGACCAATGTGTTGGACACTGGGACTGTAGCCAGTGTGATTTTCCAGGGATATAGCCACATTTTCTGGTTCAAGTCTTCATGCGCCACAATGATGTAAAGCAAATGTGTAAATGTGAAAAGCATGAACAAGTTTTTTTTTTAGTGCAAGCCAATTTTTAAATTATGACTCCAGTATTCACACAGATTAAAGTCATGATTATCTGCTTTATCTCTGTATTTCTTTATAGTTTTTATTGTTGCCATATGACACAATTTATGACTGAAGAGTTCGGTAGCAGTGCATCCAAGCATCTGGGGTCCAGAGGAAGCTTGCCCATGAAATAAGATGCATATGGGTGCCCTCAAGAAAGCACTGCGATGAAACAAGTGTCAAGACTGAGACAAAGACATCATGCAAGAGAAATAAAACTAAACTACAATCAGGGAAATGATGCCTGATTCACAAAAGTCTCTAAGAAGGCATTGAGAATAGATGGTATCTTGGCCTTAATAGCAGATGCTCTCACTTGTTTTAAGGAAAAAAAGGAAGAATATTCATAATGCTTATTTGATCTCATATCTGTTCAGTAGCAGTTAGCTTTGCTTAACATAAAGACTGGAAACAGGGAAAAATGGCTATGTCCACAGGAAAAGAAATCCACTTACTAGCACCACGACCTCTAAATCTCACTAATTAAAACATTATACATATTATTCATCTGGACAAAAAAAAGTGTACCAGACTATATTTTGATAAAGTCTTCAGGCAACCAGTGGACACTCCAGGAAGTCACGATCAAGAAATGATCCCCCACATAACTCTCCCTAAAACCACAAATTCTAATTTTTACACTTTGGGTTTTCAGAATGTACAACCACCACGGACCCTGGTAGACCACCACACGTTACCGTACTGTCGTGCAATACACACACACACACACACACACACACACACACACTCCTATATATACTCTCATAGCATAATATTGTTATTACTGGCTGCTACTTCACTACTTATTACCATGGATTTATTTAGCTTTTTTACCATGTTATCTTTTTTTCCCCTTTGCTGCACTGTCCACCTTTTGCTGCAACAATGTAAATTTCTACACTGTGAGACTATTAAAGGATTTCTGATTCTGATTCTGATTGAAAGGAAATAAGCTTATATCCCAAAATGTCAAACTATTCCGTTCCGTTCACTGAAAGTCCATGTCTTGTCTTCCCTCCAAGTCTGGACCTTGTTTGTTTAGACTTCATTCCTCAGGAACCTACTGCATATTCGTACATACATCTTCACACTCTCCCTGCACACAACTGCCCATGTTGCTTTCTGTTCAGATGAAGTGTCTCCTCACATTATGCCCACTGATCGCCAGAGATGTGGCCGCAAACACGAGAAGCATGGCTCTTTAGCTGGTTGAGCATGAAATCTAGTTAGCCTTAAAAGAAAGAGAGAGTGGGAGAAATGGAGCAGAGGGTGACAGAAACTGTGGAAAGAGGGAGGATGGAGACAAAATATGTCTTTTCGGTGACTAAGGCGAAAGCCAGAAAGAAGCATATGATCTAGTCTTGAATTGGATGGGTGAATTTAGTGCGATGCATTGGCAGAGGGTGACACAAAGATTTGGACTTATCTTGTGTTTATGGCTGTGACACTGGTAGACAACAGTAGACAATACACATGTAGATATAAATGTCTATATACAACAGACATATGCGATGAAGAGGACCAAGCAGCCTGGGTTTTTTTTGTTGTCTTGTTCTCTCCGTCTTTATCTTTTCTTTTTATTTCCCTTGATCTCTCAATGTGCTAGCAGGCGCCGAGATCTCTGGGGCAGAGTCTATGACATCAGACTTTGCATTTCAGATTCGATGATGTTAATCATCTGCCTTCAGGCAACAAAGAAAAGAGAGGAGAGAGATAGAGAGATGATGAGATACATCCTGGACGGAAAAGAAGATGGAGAGGGAATGAACAAGACGGAAGGGGTGAGCGATGAGAAAGAGAGTGAGAAGGGATGGAGGGAGGGCGGAGAGAAAGAGAGGGGACATGAAGTTCTGAAGCAGACAGATGCTGGCATGTGAGGTTAGAGATAGAGTGCAGAGATACAATAACACATCAAGCCATGAGACAGGGAGGGAAGAAAAGAAAGACAGAATATGGTAATGCCAGTGTTCAGATACTGTATGTGAATGTTTGTTTTTAGTCACAAAACACTGAGCTACTTAAGACCGTTGCTTATCCACGTTTCTGAATTTCCTGGAGGAGAACACACTGGGTCAGTCTCTCCAACCCTGCCTTTCTTGTCTCTGCTTCTCTCTGTGACTTTCACCTTGAAGAGTCAACGAGAAGCTTGTCACTCAAAATCACCATCACCACAACAGTACACCAACATTAAAACCGGCTGCAGTTAAACACACGGACACAGTTAAAATGAGAGGATTTTTTGCTTGCTTTTGAAGTATTTCGTTTGCACTGAGGAACAGGGCATTGTTACTGATGGCTAAGAACAGACTTCGTGAGATATCTGTTTTCTAGTTTGATTCTGGCATCGTCTTTTCTACTAAATGAAGTTTTCATGATTCAAAAAGAAGAGCTTCTGCCAATCTTGTGAATTTGAATATTGTTTTTCATTTCAAACTGCCAGTTCTACTGAGTAAGTCAACTTTGACAGTGAAAGTGGGTCTGCAGCTCGCCAAGCCTGTGTGAATATCATGTACACAACCCACAGATCAATCCACTTAGTGCCCATGAAATATAGGGAGTGGGCAGGCCACTCTGCTAGTCTGACATCATTGTGCTCGGCCATTAGGCTGAGTGCCATCATGGCTCACCACCTCTCTAGGGGACCGTTCTTGGGCTGCATTCAAAACCAAACACTGTAGTCCTGCCTCCATTAGAACCATCTGGAATATCTTAAACCTGTTGATTAAGTGTGAGGGGAAGTATAACCCACCTACACATTTGCTTAATTTAAGAACTGAATTCCTGAGACCGTGAATAGATCATCTGTCACATCTATTAATGTTGCACTGTAAATATAAAGGTTGGGAGTCGGATTTAGATGAGAGTGATAGCCCTACTTTATCTCAAGTTCATAACCCATCCTGTAGGCCGATCTTGGACTTTGGCTATAAATAATATACCAAAACTGAACAGCTAGCCTTCATTTTGGAGATGATCAAAAACTGTTGCTGTCAACCAACTAGTTGTTTCAGTTCTATTTCATTTTGACAAAACATTTCTGCAGAGGAGCATCTGTTCTAATAGAAGTCTCAGTATCAACTTGTATCTGTATCTGTATCATGCACTAGAAAAGAAGTCACATCCATAAAATCTCCTCAAATGTGCAGCCCTCCTCAGACAATCTCCAATCTGTGGTATATGGTAACATGCCTGTGTCTGCAGATGCTGCAGGAAAAGTTTGGGAACCACATGCAGACCTGAGTCTACCTTCCTGGATTATTCGTTTGACAGCAAACCACATGTCACGCTTCTGCAAGCTGGCAACAAATGGACAGTAGCTTTAAGTATAATGTTTCACATGGTAGGTACAGTTGGCTATCCTTAGTAATGTGCAAGCATCATCACTTGGCAAAAGGTCCCGCTTTCCGCTTCTGCTGAGACGCTTCGAGGATAATGTTCCACCAACTGCAATTCAGTTTAAATTGAATACACAAATGCGTTTGTCTTTTAGTAAATGGTACTTTAAATATATTTTTACATATTCGACTATCCGAAAATAGATATTGACAAGAAAAGGAAAACTCTGTTTAAAAAAAAGAAAAGAAAAAAAAGAGCCAGGCAGTAATTTCTGCAACACAGCACATTATCCAAGACTTTAGAAACCAACAGGCTGTTTTGAAGCTGTACTCACATCTGCGCTGCTGGGAAGTGTCCCCGTGACACAGACGAAATGGTTGACAAGAGTAAAAGTAGGCAGACTGAGTAATCCATAGCTTTGTTTATTTCCCCTCAATCAAGATCCAGACGGAAGAAGATGCACAAAAAAAGGTTTCACAAATCCACAGCGCCGTGCGTACTTCTCAGCCAAACGCTTCACACCGCCATCGGTGCGCGTTTGGAAACAAATCTCATCTGGAGTCTATGTCCCCCCCACTGGTGGAGTAGAGGAGTGTGCTTTTTTTGGTTCAGCCGTGTGTGTATGTCTGTGTGACTGTTAAGTGAGATCTCTAGAGGAGATCTACGGCGTGTGTCAAAAATAAAGAGAATGGGGGAGGGCGCATTTAGATCTTCAGTTTGGCCGGCGGAGCGGTGCCAATCCGCACACTGCAAAAAAACATCTTAGCCGTTATGTAGCAGTGAGTTAAACACGTGGAAAAGTGTTAAAGTGCGTGAGATCTTTTTATTTGAATTAAGCGTCCTTTTCTGAATAGCCTGTTAGACTGTATTCTGCTTTTCAATAGTGAGACAAATATTTCTGTGAAAATAAAGTGGAATAAAGTGGAACTAATTAAATCCACTTAGACAAATTTAAAAAATGACACTAGGTGACAAAATGTGGGACACTTTTGAAGTGTGGATTACCGGTAAAGACATTTTTTACAGTGTGTTTTTTTTTGTGCCGTTTGTCTTTATGACGCATAAATGGGTATCCGGGCGTCCTCTCTACCCACCACACGCAGCGACAAGTACGCACGGCTCCGTCGCCGTTGGAGTCCATCAAGCGCCGGACAGTTGGCAGACACACAGCCTCGCCACCGCTGAACAACATGCGGCCACCTTCTTGTCTGTACTGTCTACACGTTTCATTTAGATTAATGGCCAGGTCTCCCTTTATCAACCGTATGTGACATCCAGCTGATGATCATCACATGATCATCACAGGCCAAACAACAGCTAATATAAAGAACAATGTTGTTTTTTTTAAGAACACGTTTTCTATTTCCTATATTGACAAAGGTCTGAATCCTGCAAACGAGCTCAGTTCTCCAAAGAATGAAGGGCTTTGTTCTCCCTCCTCTGCATCCTTGATAACAAGGACACACCAGAAACCAGGTGGGATTTGAGTGCAGATAAGGACAACTTTGCTTGGTCACGTGTTACTGAAAGCGTTTTTTTAGGTCCTCAGCCTGACTGCTGTCGATGTCGGTTCCAGCCAAACATCACAAGGAAAACTCACAATTCCCATCTAATATGTCCTCTCTTTTATTATGTATATCACTATAAGCCTTCATTTAATTTGAAACAGTGCAGTGCATCTGCTTATGCAGAAATGTGATAATAAAATTCGCTTGCTCCAAGCGCTGAGGGAAACTTAATATGAAATGACATTTCCCTTTGCTGGGACAATCGGCAAGGTAAATACTAGAAGAATATACTTCACTTTCTAATGAGTTTTTTTTTTGCAAAGCCCCTTGTCAGATACAAAAGTAATCTGACTAATTTCCTCAGAGCTCCTCACTAATTATGAAACCCCAAAGAAATTATTCCTGAGTTTAATATTTGTCTATTTGTTTGCTTGTAGGTGTGAATATGGACGTGAGCACGAGTTCACTGTGTTTGCCATCGAGTGTCACAGCAGACAAACAAGGCTAAGTGTTGCTCACCTGCTATTATATGAATCACGCAAATAGATTTACTGTCCACGTTACCCCGCTCAGGTTTCAGTATAACTCTTATAAAAGCTGCTCCTCTGGGACTCGTTGCCGGAAAGGGCTCCGAGGTGTGGGGAAAGAAGTGTATTTGCAGAGAAACAGTGTAGAGGCAGGGTGAACACACATTAATGAGGAAATAATCAATAAATAATTAACAAATGCCACAAGCCTGTTTTGAAAATATTATCAATTCTTTAGACATTAATCTAGAAAAAAAAAGCTAAAGCCTTGTGGCCATGTGGTGCCACATACAAAAATCCAACATCAATTCCTCATGCTGCCTCTGTTTTTGAACCAGGCAAGCAAATGCAACACTCTATAAAATAGGATTATGTGGGATTTTCACAGGGATTAGTTTGTTTTACAAAAGCTTCTCAAAAGCAGCAAATTCAGTTTGACTAAATACATCCCATTCCCATAAATGATCAGATTACTGACACCTAGTGCGGTTTATTGTAACGTTAAGCTGCTTAAAGCTGCTATAATCAATATTTTCACACCAATGTGTAATGTTACTGGGGTAGCTAGTAGCGACAAACCCACAGAGATTTGTCACCAAAGTCTGCAGTTCCCCTCAGCTGTACAGAGCCTTTTAGCATCTTTAAACTCGTTTTGGTTTTACTGCTGCAACGTTACTGTCTTGGTTCACTCTCACAGCTCTCATCAGCAAAATTGCAGATAAATCCTGTGAATGTAACCCGCCTAACACAAAACAGTAGACAGACAAAGTAAGCAACTAGCTGTTGAACACAGAGAAACATTAAGAAGCTAAAGAGCCAGGTATTTTCTTCAGGGCAAAACAGACTTAGATTCACCAGGTGGCCATAAAAAACGACTCAGAGTGAATGCTGATTACTCTGTATCTGCTGGATACTTAAATAGGAAACTGTTTGCTAATGGGTTAGACAATCAATAGATACCATATGAAAGTGAGACAGCATGGACAATAAGAGGATCCTGAAATAAGATCACCTAAATGGAACGTGGTCATTTTTTAATATCATCAATTACTTGTGCTTTTCTCTGCTATGACATGCCAAAATATCTTCTGTGAGTAGAGTTTGGCAGTAGTATACTAAGAAGGGAAATGTTTTCATCCTTAAAGATTTCCAATGTAGGAAGTTTGTTATAATGCACACTGATGGTACCTTTGCAAGTCAGCATTCAGCAAGTATATAAAAACCAAAACTACTTAACTGGTTAAAAACGGACTACAATTGCATACAGATGCCAAAAAAAAGTTTTTTGTTTGGCATTTTAGATTCAGCTTTGTGTAAAGGTTATGTGGTTGTCAGTTATGCGGTTCACTGCTTTTTCATTTGAACCTGTTGACCACTAAGGTACAGTTTGCTTCAGGTCATGTTTCCAGAAAAGAGCTGCAAAAGAGGTCAAATCAAGAGTGCAAGTGTGTGTGTAATTGAGAGTGACAGGGCGGTTGATGTAAAGGTTGTGTTTCTGAGTGAATTAGGAACGTGTGTGTGTGTCTGGTAGGCAGCAGGTGTGGCCTCTATCACCAGCTCCCGACCCCACCCACCTGTCCAGGGAATTGCCCGGCTGCCGTCGCCTAGCAACCCCTAAGCTGTCTCCACACCGACTCCTCACAACCCCAGCCACAAGGCTGTTGTTTTCCCAACCAGTGAGTGCACGTTATGTGTGTTCACAATGGGAGCAGCACAGAGAGGACAGGAGAGATACATACTCGGTATAATGAGGAAGACACTTTTCAGAAAGCTATTGCAACAGTAAAGATGAGCTTACAAGTGAGATTTTTCACTTTAAAACATTCTATACAAAACCACAATCTACAGTATTGGTTGCACTTCAAGAAATAAACTTCCTTATTTGTGTTAACCTAACCCACTAATCTATTAATAATCAGTGTCAACCAGCTCTTCTAAAGTCTTATTTGTAACACAAGAGCAGAGACAGGGAAGAATTTCCTAATAAGGTTTAATTTTCAAAAAATGTAACAGCTCATTAAAACACTTTTGCAGGGCAAAAGCCTTTGCATTTTATTCAAATGCTATTTGAAATGCACCCATGGACATTTTTCACATCAAATTACACTTTAAAGTCAAGTAAAGAAGACACAAAGGGTTTTCTGATTTTTTGGCCAACTCCTCCTTTCCTGATTATCTTCAGTTTTATGGTTAGTTTTGTAAGTGCTGACATCAGTGAGAAAATGCAGGTCGTACGCATCTGGAGAGCAGCCCGAGCCACATGACATGATACAATATGATGAAACATCTGTCAAATCTGACTCCTGTCTGAAAAGTTCATATGTCACTGTCACGTCCTCTCATATTTTTCAGCATCTTGCAAGACAAACAAATTGACGTTTATACTGCTGAGCCTTCACTAAAGAGGACAATTCAGGAAACTGCATTTATGCAGAAATCTTGCATTACACTGCTTTTCCCCGCCTCCTTTTACCCCACAGGCTTCCAAGCACAATTCATTTATGAATTCTTCTGGGCGAGTGTGTTACCCTGGCAACAAATTATTTCCAAGTTTAAAATTTAATTGGCATCTCCCCTGCACAGTGTCTTTTTGGCAAAGATGATGGGATGTGTGTTATATCTCCACATAAGCTGACAACATTGCATTCTTTACTGTCAAATCCAACTGTTATGAGGAAAGCTGGATCATGATAGAAGATGGAAAAACCAGGAGATTTTGATGCGATACCATTTAATTTCTTGAAAATCTTGTTAAGGTTTATGTTATGTGGTTATGGTTATGTTAACTGATGACTCTAAATTGCCCGTAGGTGACTATGAGCATTTACGGTTGTCTGTTTCTATGTGTCAGCCAGTTAGCTTAGCTTAGGATAAGCAGATATAGATGAAGGACACTTTCAGACAGAGCCAGATGTGCCCTTCCTATCTTGTCTTTATGCTAAGCTAAGTTAACCACCTGCTAGTGGTAGTTTCATATTTACTACGGACATGAGTATATTTTGTATTGTCTGTGTCTTTACAAATACTTAGTTGGTGTTGGACACCTTCGTCTTTGATGTATCATCAGTTTGAAACAAAAAGCTTTTGTAGGTCACCACAAAGAAGAGATCTTGCTCCACAGTCTCCTCCTTGGTGATAGTCGGCATGGTTGTGCCTTGTTGACTCAGTGAAAGAGAAGTGATGGGGAATGTGTGTGATATGATGTCTTACTCAGGACAGGGGCAGCCTCAGTCCCCTCTGTGCACTGACTGATCACATTACTATTAGTGAAAGCTATTCTGTCAGGAGGAGAAGTTATGACCCAGCCAAGGAGGGCCTCGAGGTGAGACGGGCATCCAGTGACAGGAAGTAGGCTTCAGGGAGGCTCCAAGGTGATTGGACATGAAGGGTCTTAGCGGTCCAGTTCAATTGCTTTTTACATATACAATCTTGTTTCTATTAAGAAAAGTTTCTCTCTTTTGTACATTTCAGTTAATGAATGTTTTATCCTACTATTTATGTTACCAAATGCACTCTCCCTTAAATCTGTTTAAACACATTTGAGGGAGAGAATCAGAATTCAGATTAAACAGGATCTACAGCTTTACCTTTTTACATTTTCCGGGTTGTCCTGCATGCTTAATTCACATTTATGTTTCCAGACTCTGGCTTCATCTAATAAAGACACTTACAATAGTCACCGGTTAGTGACAGCACATCCCTGTCTTTGTATCATCTGGAGTTTTTCATATGCCCAGTTTGAAAAGAGAGAACAAACAAGAGAACACATTTAGCCCAACAGGAAAAATGCTCTGGTCATTAAATCAAAATCCAGGCAGTCCTGTAATTGTATTAGGGTGTAAAATGGTTTGATACATGTAGCTTATCAGAGAAGAAAATATCCTGAATAAGGTTCAACAAAGGAAATATCTGTAAGAGTCTACAGCCATGCTAGCGGCTCTGTAAGGTATGCTTTGAGCTAAATGCTAATGTTAGCATTTTAACATGCTCACAATGATAAGTTTTTAATGTTTAGCAGGTATACATTTACCAAATTCATTATTTGTTATAAATCAAAGTGTTGAACAAATGTACATTTTGAAACGGGACATGCATGTCTGTACCAAATTCTGTGGCAATCCATCCAGTAGTTTTGTAGACATTTCACTCGAAACCCCAAATGTTAACATCATGGTGGTGATAGAAGGAAAATCAGGGGGATCACCTAAGTCATTAGGATTCATTTTCTGGGAACCATTAATATCTGTGCCAAGTTTTGTGTAAATTTATCGAGTACATCTTGGGATATTTCACAGGATAAGGGAAGGATCTGACCTGCTGGTGGCTCTAAAATGTATGTACAAACTCCCATGACAATCCATCTAATAGTTGTTGAAATATTTCATTTTGAATCAAAGTGATGAGCCAACAGTCAGTCAGACCAACATTGCTATCCTTGCCACTAGCATGGCTAAAGACTAAATCTCACTATCCCTAACATTAACTTTCACTCTGTTACGGTTACAAACGCAGACCGGCTGGAGTGACTGGAATTTATTGCAGCGATGAGAGTACTTACATGGGATGAGGTGACCAGGAGAACAGACATAAGAACAGCGGGAAAAAACAAAAATAACACCTATGTAGTCTGCAACAATCCTCAAAGAACAAATATTTCAAAATGACCCCTAAATTGAATGTTGACTCTTTGGAGATCAAGCCATGTTTGATGGTTGTGTGAACTCTGTCTGACCTGGGAAAAGCTGATGCATCCATCGACATCGCCTGATGTGGCCTCGCCAAATCTCTGTCATTTTGATCAGCCTCACTGCTCAGTGAATCACAGATGCAGTCCCATTTCCAGGCCCCTGTCTGATGCAGGCCACATCTTTGAAGGCAAAAGAGGGGAACAAACACATCTTTAGAAGTGAAGGATCTGAGGGATCCATCAGAACGAGAGAGGGACAGAACGGGTGGGGGGGTTATTGAGAAGAGGGATAGAGAGGGTGAATATGAAAGACAACACAGGGAACATAAAATGAGAGGGGGAGACAGAAAGGGTATAATGTAGACAACAGAGTGGGATCTGGCAGGGAGAGCCTGGCATCCTTTGATCAAACTGCAAACGTTTTCAGCAGATGATAAGTCAACCAAGCCATGTCCTTCAACACAATCTCTCACAAACACTTAAAAAATAGAGTTAGGATCGTTGGTATATAATGTAAAATTTGATGAACACGTAATTTATTTATTTACAGTAGTTCAGAGGTACAAAATAATAAACTTAAAGGAATTGTTTCGTAACTCATATTTGCCCAGAAAATATGATATTTGCTCACGACAGAGGCTGGAAACTGTTTGGAATAGCTAACCTGGCTTGAATGAGGGTAAAATAAAATCCCCCTAACAGCACCTGTAAATCTCACTAATTTCCACTTGTTTCTAGATTTTATGCTATGCTAAGATATGCTAATTGGCTGCTGGCTGTAGCTTCATATTTAGTGTACAGATATCAGAGTGGCACCATTCTTTCTACTTAACTTCTAAAAAGCAAACAAAAAAAAACTTTTTCCAAATATAATTATTATAATTATGTCAACTTAATGCAATGTAATACAGCTAGATGAGATGACAAACCTTCTGAAAATAGCTTGTGGCAAGACATCAGTGCTCTTCTATATTTGAAATGTTTTGTCTATTTAAAAGCACAGCTGAGACTCACTGCTGCATACTAAGCCCTATACAGCCATCACAGCCGTTTAAGGTATCTGCAACAGGTGCCATTGCAAAGATTATAATTACACCAAATCGTCAACCATGATGAGGAGGTCCAACATTAGCCGTCATCGGGCCTCATACAACAGATTAGCATGAGCAAGAGAGATGATTAGCAAGAGAATGCAAAGCAAATCACCTAAAAGAACTGAATTGTATGACCTGATTCTAAAATGGTGAAAGTGGATCCATGTTCCACTCTGAGGCTTCTTTAAAGGCACAGATACACACTGGGGATCTTCACAGCAGCGGGCTGGGCTTGGTTTCGTAGAGTCAACCAAACCAATCTTTCATCACTGAGACCCTTTGATACTTCATAGTATAAATAATTAGTTTTATAGTGCATCAGATGTCTAAGTCAAATTTCATGTAGCTCCAACATTCCCATCTGAGGCCAGTTAACATTTGTCACATGTTAGGTGCAGGTGGTTTGTAGTTGCAGCTGCAGAGTCACCGACCAGCAGGTGCTGACACACATAATACATCCACAGACTGTAAACACACACACACCCCTTCTCTCCGTCTCTCAATCTGTATCTGAAAATAACATGCATCAACAAATCATTTTCCTTGTGAACTCTGACCTCATGTTTTTGACAGAAGGGGAATACATCAGAGGTCCAAAAGAAATCATTACAGATGAGACCATTGGTTGACCCCGCAAAATGGGGTTCTCACTCCCCCTGCAGGCAGAATTATATAAATGCTGGGACTCATATTTCAACCCAAACATTAAATTTGGATGTGCATATAGACTGTGTAGAATATGCAATTTATCTATGACAGGCTATACATTTCAAGAGTGTGAAATGAGCATCTGACCTTTACATCTGAGCTCCCATTAAACAATAAGCTTTCAAAAGTACCTGCACACAATGTGAAATCTTTTCAATTTAGATCAATACAGGATACTAGTATTTAAAATGCTAAATGTTTTAAAACACAATATGGTATGCAATCGTATGACAACACAGAAGGAATAAAAGTAGAAATAGCAAATTATTCAGAAATAAAATGATGATGCTGAGAAACCTTGCACTCATTATTATAATTATGTGGTACATAATTATCCTGGATCAAAGCCCCTTTCAGTAACTTTGTATTTATGTCATAATGTTGCCTGAACCCATAAATAAAATGAAAAATTAAAACACCTGTGATGTAGCTCAGAACAATAAACTAATGCTCAAGCCCAAAGATGACAAAATAAACACATGTCCAGTCTTTAAAGTCATGGGCTGCAGCTCAAAGTAACAATTAATTCCTTTTTGTCGGCGTCATTTTGTTTCATCATGTATTTCGTCAGCTGCTGGTTCACCCTGGCTACAGGCACATTCTTCAAGTCTTTATGACTTGACTCAATTATAAGCCGACCATGGCTTGATCTCTGATAAATCCCTGATCACACTGCAAGCAAACTCTTTACAACTTGTGTGTTGATCTTTCAAAGCCTTTTGTATCCAATAGAAGCTGGTTCTCACAATAAAGCTTGACTTCTAAGATTTGAACAGAGGACATGACAGAACTCAGCTTGTCTGTCAGCTTGTCTCAGACTGGTTCACTTTTATTTATTTTTTTAGAACTTGCCAATCCAAATCATCACTGCTGACCGAAATATGGAAAAATCCTAACCCAAATGGTTTAAAAACTGAAAATGATATGTAACACACAAGTATAACTATTTCATATAATTGTGTCCAATGGTCTGTGCTATATCACATGCTAATGCTTACAATTTACCAAAACATTAATGTTGGAAACACTATTTTAATCTGTGAAATCCTAGTTTGTACTATTTTTAGGAATATTTATGTGGTGGGTCAAATTGTTAGGAAATATAGTTGTATTTAAGTGAATGTTTGTTTTACCATCATGTGTCCCTCCACAAATGGCCGTGAAATGTCCCCTCCTATCCACTAATGCTACACAAATCAGCAATGCCGTGTTTGGACTTCCAAGGTAGAGGACCAGGGACAGATTTATGAGACCACTTAAAAAGAACGGTACACACAAGCAGGCAGATATATACTCTGGTTGATTGTTTCTATGACTTGCCAGAGCAACGAAGAGGACATCTCTCTCTGTGTCACTGTTGTCATAACCTAGCTCAATCAAAGAATAGGACAGGCAAGAGGGGAGACCACCCATGAGTTGCAAAAAAAAAAAAATATATATATATTTTTTACCTAACTAAAACCGGAAATGAAATTTTTTTTGACGCTGCTGGGATGTTGTATGATGCAGTAAGTGCTCAGACCAGGTGAACTGACTCTCTCTGATTAATTGACTTGGCCCTTCGTGCTCTATCAAGGAGAGATTATGTAGAGAAGCCAGTCTACAGAATGCCACAGTAGAAAAAACATAGGTGGAAATATTAAAATCATTGCCGGCTGAATTCCATTAAGCTTTAGCTTCAGTTTCAGGGTCGTGGTATTGTGTATGTTGGCTCAAAACACTGAGATCTCACAGAAGTCACATATCACCTATTTTATCAGTGCAAATATTTGGCCTGCTTTTGCAAATCAATCGTGCTAATTAGACTTCCTCTCACCTTGTTGAATATGTTGAATAGAAACATGGCACAGGAGAGGGGAGTGTCGGTGTTCCGCAGGCAACTGTGTAGGCCCCATAAGGATGTTACCATGGAGCTGTAGTTCATTGAGCATTGTGAAAAATGAAAGCACATGGTACCCTCTTGTGGTTATATTCTGTTACTGCACATCGTTGGTATGACTAGCTTCAAACCAGCTGTGAAATCTCTCAGGGAGTTTTAAAAAGTAAATTTTACCCAGAATAAACCGTAACCGTAAAACTGTGTTAGGATCAATGATGCAATATTCAGTAGGCTAAATGTCAAAGTCAATACACAGCAACACTTAATTTGTACTGATATTTAATATTTAGACATGGGGCAACAGCCATTTTTACAGCACAATTTGCATAATTTATCAATACCTCCTGTATACAATCACAAAACCATGACAGTAGATTTTTTTTCTATTTACTTACAAGTGAAAAACCAGACAGGTTTTACAAGCATAATCTTTGTACAGTCAGCATACATCATCAATAATTTTAATAGGTGTTCTTCATAATTTCCTGCCTATAACATTTTGTTCTATATCTTTCTCTACCTCATTCTTTTTTTTCTTTAATAATATCTGGACACAAAAATAGTATGAACCACCAACGAAACATGCAACATCCAGTGTGAGCACATTTAAATTCTCCTGCAACTGCTTGAGTTGTTAAGATAGACTTCTGTGTTCTGGTAAACCTGTGTTTGGAGTAAAGGGTCGGGTAAATCTGGGTCCTTATAGTCAGACATAAGGTTGTTTCTCAGTCTAGCCACTGTACATTGATCGAGAGAAAAACAACTTCCTTTTACTGCTATGAACACACACCTTTTATTGTCTGCTAAAAGACCTATTGCTCCCCAAACCCCAGTATAAAAAAGCTATGTATTTACAAGGTTGGAAATAGAGAGATGGCATCTGTGTGTCTGTGTGTGTGTGTGTGTGTGTGTGTGTGTGTGTCTGTGTGTGAGAGTAATTTTTTGTGTGATACGAGAGATTTTAAAGTCAATATCTTTAGACAGACAACACTTAAAAGAAGAGATATGCATTACAGCCGATGACATGCATGGACTTGGTATGATGATGCTACACACACATGCACATGGGTATGAAAATAAGAAAATAAAAAATAACGCACACTGACCTTAAAACTACAATAATTTCAGGTGTAATGTCCATTAATTATAATGTCTTTTTTGGTAATTTCTCATACACATATTGGAAAAGGAAACTATTCAAGATGGGAGTGCATAAAACATAAAAAGATGGGAATCATTTCAATAGGAATATTATCTTTTCTTATCTTGATTCACAACTACATGAAATTTGGGATCTGTGAATGTTAATTTGTGTTCATGCACAAGGGCAAAAAAGTTGATTCTCTGAGTTTCAGGCCCTCTACATCTTGTAAACAAGCACTACATTGTGTATAAAACAACATTTCTCAACTCTTTTTTATGTACAACTGATATGTACTGTAAACATATAATACAACGTATGAAATCATCTCACAGGCAATAAATAAAGATTCATATAGCAATACAAAACCACAGGTTAAATCAATTTAAAGCAATAACCATTTCATGGAGAACATGAATACACAGTAGTGCAAAAGAAAACCCAATATAAATGTTTCCTCTCCCACAAAGTTTCACAATTCTGGAAAGTCAAGATGCAGTTACCATCTTTATACAGTAGATGTTGCATAGAAATCCCTCAGATATTAAATGTAGTTTCACTGAAGTTTGACTGAAAATGCAGAATGAACCAGCTGTCCTGCCTCCTGACCCTCGTACAAACACAGGATGACCTTTCCCAAGACATAATGGGCATATGGGTATGGGGTTTTTAAAGACACATAAAGACACAACATTGACGATTTTAAGTGTAAGTGGTAATATCAAGACAACACAGATATGACAACAAAGCTGGGACAAAACATTAAGATGCTACTGTAATAGCATTGTCGTATCTCAGAATGGTAATAGTGCTTTTTCATGGTTTCCGGCACATTTGTCTTTTGTTCGCTACAATATCTCCTGATATTGTCATCGCTTTACTCTATACTTCCTCCCCTTGGATAAAGAAATCTGACTATCCCATTTTTAGCAGGATGATGACGTTGATTTTACATTCTAAGCAGAAAATGTGCAAAATACCAAAAAGCGTACGTTGGTGAGTTGACTGTTCCTACGAACTAAAGCAGGACTGATATAAGACTCGTAATGTGCTTGGATCTCACAAAGAAAAACAAGAAATACTTAAATCTCTTATGATAAACATCTCACATTCTAAGGGGCATCATGGATATATAAAACCTCTGTGTCACAATCATAGAGACTCGATTGTCTGTGATAAAGATATCTATATATCTGTCTATATATGTTATAATTAATTTCCAGCTATGACACTTCACTATATACAAAGTGAACCTTAGAGGTGATCTTTTGTGCAGAACATGTGGCACCGCATACCAAAGAGACTCATGCGCACAATATATAGTCCAATTATATATATATATATTGATTCATCAAACAATTATCATTATTTGATAGATTTGATAGATTACACTTGAGGAGAGAAAAGATAGGGTCTAAAGTGAACAAGGAGATGGTTTTGTTAATAAATTAAAAATAATGCTTGCTGAGATTTTTTTTTCTCATGAACTGGAATGCTCGGTAGTGTGTTATAAAATATACTATGCTTCCTTCCAAGTATAGATTTTTAAGTACTGAAATAACTGAGGAGAATAAAATGATAGAACTCTATGCTAATATCATAATACAAAAATAAATAAGAGGTCTCCGTAGCGGAGTCTTCGATATTTCATTTCCAAAATGCTTTGTAAATCAATAAAACTCTGCGGTCATAATAAAGCAATGAAGAAAATCTTTCATGGATAAAACATCTAAGTGTGTCCATTCCCTGTAGAATAAAAATTTCTCTTCTGCGTGAATGACTGTGTGCAAAGTTGTTGTGCATGTGTGTGTGTGTGTGTGTGTGTTGTGAATTAAAGTGTGTAATACCTGGTTGACTCCGTGCTTGACCTCTGAACTCTGTGTTCTCCTCGGCCCTGGCTCCACTACTGTACACTGTAAGTCCTGTAAACTGGTGTTCATTCCCTGTAAACACATTACTACTTCTTCTTAACTTCCCGCGTGACAGAAATCATCATTAGAACTGTCCCTACCAATGAAAGCATCTTCCAAAACTCAAAGTATCTGAGCCCTGAAACAAAGGTTGAAGAAAGAGATATTATGCCCCCTCCTGTGCCCAAACCACCGTTTCCCCCACCCAACAAGAGTGGATGAGTGTCACATATGATGAAACTAAGCATCCCCAGATGCCAGAAATGTCTTTGTGACCCCACAGGTTTTGGTCATTTAAGGTTGAGTCTCCTTCTATGAGTGGATCTGGGCGGTGCTGGCGAGGAGCTTGTGCCAGCTCACCACTCGCTTGCGTAGGTCGACTTTGTCCAGCCACACGTAGGCCTCCCCAATGAGGGTCTTCTTTACAAACTTGCCACCATTGGACACCAGGAACAGCTGGTGTGAAAAGAACAGAAAACAGTATAATAATAATAATTATAATAAACTTTATTTGTATAGCACTTTTCAAAACAGAGTTACAAAGTGCTTCACTTGCTGTCCCTTACACGGTCATTAATCCAAGGCAGAGAGTGTCGTTTCACCTTCTTTTCGTTAAAAGGAGCAATACAGTTTATAAAATGAAGGCAGGATTCATTCAAATCAGAAACCAAGTCATTAGTGATGATGATGAGCTTGCTTAGGAGTGCTAGTAGAAGCAGGTAGGAGTAAAAGTATGTTACACGATTGGGTATTTAAAGAAATCTACCAGGTTTACATGAGATTGTTTGACGTTTAAAGGAATATGACATTTCAAGATAGCTATTTCCCCCTGTTTACAGTCTTTATGTTACGCTAACGTCTCCCGGTTCTAACTTTATATTCAGCATACATATACAAGAGTGGCATCAATCTTCTTAAGCAAATAATACTATATTAAATTAATAATGATCTCTTTAGCTGTTAGTGTATGAATGATTACAGGTTGTATACTGTATATTCTCTGTGTGTGCATTTGTAAGAGACTGTGGGATTACCTGTAGAGAGTGTCCGGTGGGGTTCATACCGAAGCGGAAGGTTTCGTTAAAAGACGGCTCGCGGTCATGACGACACACTCTGGTCTTCTTCTTGATGATCCTTTTCTGGGTGGCGATGTTCACCACATAGAGCTTCACATAAAGATCTGTGGACGCACGCACACACACACACACACACACACACACACACACACACGTCATTTCTTGTGTCACTTCAACACAAGTGTCTTTATTGTATAATGTTTCAATTTAATACATAAGATTGTTTGTGCTTCATGCTATTTCTCCATTTTGTATGTTGCCTATATATATATATATATATATATATATATACATCCTACTCTGTGTGAATACATTTGCCATTGTATATTATGTTTATGCTGTTTAACCACAGAAACCCAAACCAAACCCTTTTTATATTGACATAAAGCACATCAACACAAAGCCCTGCATACAGAAGAAACACACAACCCACCACCAGGCACTAATGTTCATCTCTCTTATAAAAGATTTATTATTAAAACAATTAACCATTGGGAAAGATAATGTGATATTGAGCCTATACAGATTAAAACGGGAAAAAGGATATTTTCATATGTAGTTCATGGCCATTAATATTGATGATGGGTAGAGTTTGCTTTTTTTCTGCAGCCAACCACTAGAGGGCAATAAGGGAGCTGATACTCCTAAAACTGGTGTTTTTTAAAAAAGCCAAGCCCGCTTAACATTAGAGAAGAAACGCTGAAGATACATGCAAACACCAAAACCAGCTTTATAAATAGTCGCAGATGCACATGGCCAACAGTAAAGCGAGTCACTGCTACACATTCTGTACTTTAGATCAGCTATACATACTGTCAATGGAAAATACCTCTGTGTTCATATTCCAATCTGGCAGTAAATGCAAACCAAACAAGTGGCAGGCAGCTTGGGTATTAGGACGTAAGTATTACAAGAGGAGGCGAGGTGGGCGGCGATCTACGTTTTATCAAGGGAAGAGAAGTCTGATTTTGCTGTGTACACCAGAGACACATCTGTCTAGTGTAACCAGAAGTGGTCATCTGGCATGGCTTTCTTTCTATTGTTTTTTTTTCAGCACAAATGAAACTTTCAATTTTATTTTATTATATCATAAATTGTTTGTAAACATGAACATTTTTTGACATTTCTATAAAAGAAAATTGACTTAAATATTGCTTTTTACACTCAAATGTCTGGGAGTCTATGTTATCTGTAATTTTGTCAGCATGGTCTTATTTCCTGATTATCACTTCCCTATTGGCAAAGTTGCAGGTCTTATCCAAGTGGACTCACAGTCACAAGAGGCTTACGTTTTTTTGCACATATATATTATATATATGCTCAGTTCTGCTTTCCAGCACTGGCTGGAAAACACCATCACGACACCTGTGGTTCTGCATCTAGAAAAACTGGCAAGGATTCTGTGGTATGTCAGATGCCAATCTTTCTGTCTGTGTGGGCATCAAATATTAACAATAATATGTATCACTTAAAATTGTCTTTGGATGATGTGGAGATACTTTGAAGGTTTTTGACAGACGTGGAGAAGTTTTTTTGAATCCTGCATGTTGAGATATTATCAGTTATTTTTGTGTGTGTGCAAGCACAAATGGGAAGGTGCATGTGTGCTGCTGTCATGTGTTTTGTCACTGTCCATTACCAGGCAGGTGGTCTGGAGACTTGAACTTGTAGGTGATGTTGCGACATTGAAGAATCTCGAGGACCAGCTGCTCACCCTCCGTCTTCACCTCCTTCTTCAGAGCAATCTTTATCTCCCCCATTATCTGGGATTTACCTGAATAGACACATACACATTGAATCAGCTATTCTATCAATTTGCTCCCAGTGTCTCTGTTCTCTCACTCCCTCTTTGAAATGAGGCATCTTCTGTGTGTGCCTGCCCTCTGCTGGACACTAAGTGTACTCTCATGAAGAGTAATATCGAACATGGTTTGAAGCAATCACGTTTATTTGTTTAACAAATAAATCGGGGATCGGGGGAAGTTATGAGGAGCTCTGCCTAGCCTCAGGTTGCCTTGGCAACTGAATCAAATGACAGTTTTGAATGCTGGGTCAATAAGATCCTGGAAAATGGTAGAAGTAGCTTCGATGTGTGCCAATGTGTATGTGTGTGAGGGCTCGTTTTTGTAATGAGGACCAATTTCAGCTTTAGATATCGCAGTGAGGACATTTCTGCATTGTAAGGACATTCTGAGAAGTCATCACTACTTCAAAGGACTGTTTGAAGTTTAAGACTTGCTTTTTGTTAGAATAAAGTTTAGGTTAAGGTTAGGGGAAGGTTTGGGGTAAGGCATTTAGTGGTGATGGTTAATGTTAGTGATAGTTAATGTTAGGATTAGGGCCAGGAAATGCATCATGTCACTGAGGGACCTCACAAATATCAAAGTTCATGACCAGAAGCGAGAGACACATTGACACAAAAAGACAGACGGAACAGAGAACAGATGATTAAGAAATTAAGAAAGCATGTGGATAAGAATAAATATGTTAATGTGTTCATCCGTGTATATTAGCCTTCAGTCTAACACTTTGTTGTAAATGTGAAATTGAAATTACCAACCACAGGACTTTCTGTCTGTTACTGATAGTGGTAAAAGTTACAAAATTACTTTGTTAGAAACAGTTTGAAAAAGTTCAAATTTATACATTCAAATCATGGTCACTAACCCACCCTAAAAATGCAAAACAATGTATGTATTAGTATTTTTACTACAAGGAATCAAGACACAAAGTTCTGAATACACACACACACACACACACACACACACACACACACACACGCACTGTATGTCTTACCTTCAATGTCACTGTGTCCCATTGATGATTTCATCATGTCTGTGCCGTTTGGGATCTTTCCACTAAAGAGAGGGGAAACAAAATCCTGTGAATAATAAAACTACAGTTTATCATGTTGTACTGCATATCTTCTGCTTTGAATGGGGTCAGGTGACTGGGTGTAGTGAAAGTTGTAGTTTAGCATCAAATGAACTCATCAAAAATGTGAAACTGAGGCTTTAAAAACAAAAAGGATTAAATAATCTGACTCACAATCGGGGCACCTGGAAGATGGCACTGTCCACCTCATTTGTCTCTGCTTCTTCGTCCAATAGGCTGTAGGCGCTGCCACTCAGGCCGCTGTCCAATGAGGCTGCTGTGACCGGGGCATCACTGGATCTGTAGCTCGACCGAGCTGTGCAGAGATATGACCACACCCATCACGACAAAGAGACAGGAAGACAAATTGCACCTCTGCCTGGTCCAAGAATGTAAAAACTGGGGCCAAGAAGCATTAGTTAATATCTGCAGCAACTAAAATCCATCATAATCAACTTAACACTAAAAATAAGTTATGTTGCAGTCAAAAGGGAAGCTTATTCAAAGCACACAACACTGGATTGTAATGAAGGGCACACATACAGTGAGGACTAGCAAGAAGCATATGAACAGTGCACTTAGAATCTTTCTCTCAGACAATGACAAGACAGTAATAACACATATAAAGCTTTTACATGAAACAGACAAATAAATCCAGAGAAATATCACATTTATATGTTTACGCAAAAGTAGACCAAACAAGAGGCACGTAGACCCTACTGACATTGTTAGTCATCTATATGAACTATTAATAATAATCTAATCTCAGCATTGGTTTAGTTTAAAAATCAAATTATATGAATATAATATCATATCCGGAGGAGTTTAAAGAGTGTTTATGAATGTACCTTTTCCATTGATGTTTTAAAAAACCCTTTTATATGCAACATCTTTTTTTTGTTATTCTTAAATACATGTTTAAATGTTTTACGGTTCAACCTTTTATTCTCAAACAGCTAATCAGGCAGTGTGATAGAGTATGAATGATGTGAGATGCGTGGATGTGGTGCAGAACAGGATCCATGTCGACATGTTTTTCTTTCAGGCCACGCAATGCATTGCTGGATTGCAAAAGCTCACTAATACCAGTTCAATTAAGCAATGGGGGAGTCATGACGCAGCAGATGTGGCACAGTGTTAACTCTCAATGAATCATATGACAGTTTGAGACACTCATTTCCTGGTATTAGTGAACTGTGTTGGTGGCCGTTAAGAAAGCGTGTCTCGCTGCATGAATCTCTGGTGATGTGGCTGAGTGCAACTTTCTCTCTGTCTTTCTGGTTCTTTCATTAGCTTGTAAGACTCCCCTTCCTCTTTCTGCTGGTGTGCGTTAGTAGTATCGCATCCTCTCTTTCTCTCACTCTCTCTTTCTCCCTTTGCTCCATCTGTGCTTCAGTCACAGACAGACAGAGAGGAGACTCTTGGGCAAACTCTCACCTCCAATGCTCTGCGGCCTCTCTTCTGACACGGCTTTCCTGAGGGTCAGGTGTCTGCCGTCTGCTCTGCTCCCTTTGGCCGACACAACCGATGGCAGGGCAGGCAGCCAATCGGACTGGGCTCTCTGAATGGTGAGGACGCCCACTACGCTGTGTCTCTGGTGCCTCAGTGAGAGGCGGCCTCTTTGGCCTGGATGTGTTTATTTTCGCAGGCGCAAGTCAGGTGTCAGGGGGTCAACGCCAGGAAGCAAAGGTCATGGGGTCGCAATTTAAGATGGAAGGAGGGAGGAGCAAGATGGAGATTCAGAGAGCGGTTCATCTTCACCATGGCAACCAGCTTGACTGTCAATCACATGCAGCCACAGTGTGCAGTGCACATTCGCCGCTTCCGCATGTCTCTAAGATGCGGAGTGTGCAGCATCAACTGAGGTGCATTGTGGGTCCAGTAGTTGTTCAAACAAAAAGAGGGGTTAGTGGACTGCATGCACAGCCGTCTCAGTGGAGGAGCTTCTGAAAAGCTGGTTGTTGTTTGTTAACAAAAAGGAAACCAAAAAAAATTAAAACCAAAAGAGGTTAATGATATTTTAGGGGGTGGGATTGCAACTTTCTTCCTGATCCATCAATCCAAAATATTTTACTTTTAGCTGGCAGCAGAAACCTCTCTTGGAAGCAGAAACTTTTTCTCTGTACTCTGCTCCATTAATTGAACTAGGTCGCAACAAAGTTTATAATTTGCTTGTCTTTTCATGTGGGAGTTGGAGAATCCACTGTGCTCTGACAGTAATTGATAGATTTTGCTGATTTGTTCCCTCAGAATATGTCCTTAAACTTTCAATCTTATTTTCCATTCTGTCACACTTCTACCCATCATAAAGTAAAGTTAATTTATTTAAATTACTATTCAAAACAGCAACACTTCAACCAAGGTTAAAGTAATTATTTCTGTTTAACTGCATATTACAGTAGTATGATAAAATAAGATTTAAAGCCTGTTTTGTTAACGGTTAAAGGTTTTTAAGTAGTTAGAACTGGCCTTCAATAAGCAACCATTATGCCTCTTTGGGTTCATTGAAAAAGGGTCAAACTTAGGAAGGTCGAAGACAGTGTGTCACAGTACAGGTGAGATGCTGGCTCTACACACTTGTGAGCACACACAGAAGAAAAGCGGTGGCAGGTTGACACACTTTGAATACAACGGGGGAGAGGATCAGAGGGTGTAAAGGGCGAGGGAAACCAAGGATAGAAAAGGAAACTAAAGAAATAAAAGAGAACTCAACAGAAGGTAGAACAGATGAGTGCGAGGAGGCCATGCTGCGTAGGCTTTATTTGCGTCTTGGTTTACTTGGTTGGAGGCGTTGCTGCTGTGACTGCTGTGGGGCATCGCCCGTTGCTATGGCAGCGCCTCTGCCGCTTCCAGTGCCGCTGTCCTGATGGTGTTGCCGTGCGGCACTTTTGCTGGAGCGTGAAGCGCCGTGCGAGCGAGAGTGTCCATGGCTGTGGCTTTGGCCCTCGGACGGGGAAGGCTTCGATGTGCCAGGGCTACTGTGAGATTTCTCGATAGTGGGCACCTGCGTGTCTAAAACAACCAAATCACCAAATTACAAAAAAAGCTGTTTTTATTTTATTTTAGTGAACTTAGAGGCTGTTTTGTACCTGTGGTGGATAAGTAACTGGCTGATGAGAAACTCTGTTTAGCCAGCATTGTGCCTTATTAAGTATATGATCTTGAGCGTTTAATTTGATTGTCCTAAATTAGAGTAGCATTCAAAGCCTTCCACGACCATGTTGCCCTCTGAGTTAGAACAAAGGTAGAGGGAAACTAAGGCTAGGCCTCTGAGCTGGATGACATCATGGCAACCAAGAAAACAGACCATGAGAAAGCAAAAAGCATGAAGCTTAAGCTATGGTTGGTGGGCAAAAATGGGCATAGGAAGGTGCTGGTATAAAGAAAAGACTGCAGAGATAGAAACAGGTGGACAGAGGTAGACACCGAGATCGTGGAAAGAGACAGACGAGAGAAGCAGTGACAGGAAGAGAGAACAAAGTAAGGGAAGTGTGAAGAAGAAAGAAAAGAGTACAGAGACGAGGGAGAGAGAAATAGCAGAAGCAGTAACAGTACAGAAGGTTGTTAGGGGATGACATTGATAAAGTCAAGCAGGTGAGGGAATTTCATTGTGTCCTACCCTTAGCTGGATCTGGAAAGATCCCGTGACTTCGGCTCTTGATGACAGACGATTTTGGAGAATCTTGATTGTCATGTGAGGAGCCACTGGTTTTAGGGGAGGAGTGCAGTGAGGAGGGTTTAGAGGAACTGTGTCGGCCTTGACCTGAGTGGGAGCGCCGGTGGTGGTCTCCCTCGCTCTGCTCCTTTAGGGGGAGCCACCGTGGGACGTTGTCCAGCTGTGCTGTGTTGGACAAGTCTATAAGGACCTGGGAGCAAACACAAGAGTTTATTAGGCATGTGTCTAAAAATGTGTTGGGTATTGGTTAATGTAGGGACACTGCAAAGAAGTTTACCTCTCCTAAGAAATCATTAGAGGAGCACTTGTCGTAGTCCCACACGCTCACCTCCAGGGTCTTCTTCCTCAGCTGATACACACAGTTGAATAGTTAATGTGTCTTTATAGTGACCTGTCTTGGCTGTGTGCACAATAAAATGGCAAAGCAAACCTTAAAGAAAAAAAAACATACTAGCTGGGCTTAAAGTGGGAACAGACATTCAGGCAGCTTAAAACAACAGACAACAGACGTCCCAAAATTTGTTATAATAGATATGGGTCCAATTAATCTAAAATGATATAATTAAATCCCAATGGCATATCCATCTGCTCTACTAAAACCAACGGCTGCAATGCTAGTCAGCATGCCAGCAGAGAAAAAACAATATTTTGTATTGTGTTTTCTTTTTGTATCATTTTAACATGGAAACTGGCACAATGTGAGCAATCTTGTTTGTGCCATGCATACACTAATTATTGCAGAGTTATACAAAGTAAACTACACACAACATTTTGTCAAGTTATTATGCCTGTGAGAAATCTGTGCAAGACCACATACTTGTTCTAGAAGGATGTTTTTATAGATGACAGTCTGGTTCCACTCGGGGTTGATACTCTTGCCTGCGTGTTTGGATCTCCTCTTGTTTTCAGCACTGGGGGAACACATCACAACAAGATACACTTAGTCATCAACATGCAAAAGCCCTAAATACAGGTGGACCACCACTATGAAGTGAGCACAATCTGGTGGAGTAGGGCACAATGTGACAGTAGAAGGGAGAGAATGAATGCGATGCACATTGTTTGGACGGTAACAATGTATGGGCCTACGTGCATGGAAGGCAGGGTACGATGTCAGGGTGTGCTGCAAAAAAGTCAATTTTTATGTCCATCAAGTCATTTAGTCTCATAAAATGTCCTAAAACAAGTGAACGGGTATGCCAGAAAGGAAAGAGAGGTTGACTTATTCATAATGAAATTCTTGTTTTGTTAAGTGCCAATAACTCAATTAAGTAAATCATTCTGCAGATCACTGAATTGAAAATGCAGAAAAAACTTCCTTTAATCCTTAAAGAGTTGCATAATTTGACTTCAGTGACTTATTATTGTCACCTGTTTCAAGGAAGACATATTTTACATTACACTGAAATACAGTAGAATGAATGACTTTTTAAAATGGATGTTTTTTGCAGCGTGTAGGGATTGATTTAAGATTGCAGAATATGAGTGAGTCTGTAAGAGTTAGTTTGGTAAAGACAAGGACAATCTGTTTTATACTGAAAAATAATGGAATGAATAAGGACTGCAGAGCAAAAAAATGGGAGTGTGTATTGAATGTGGGGGGCATCGAGGGTACAGTAAGATGTCAGGGCACAATGTAGGACATTACTGAGGAATTTTAATCACAAAACAGGGACAAAATATAAGGTGTCAGGTTAAATGTTAGGATTTCAAATTACAATGGTCTACCAGGAAAACAGTTAGCTGGGTTAATTGTCAGCACAGGGAAATATATGTTTATATGTGACATGTTAAAGAGATGGGAAGATGTTAATATTTAGGGATTCAGACTAAGCCTCAAGGTGAGTGGGACGTCATGACAATATGGGGACCAGGGAAATTGTACAATTTAAGGGAGTTAGTGGAACTGACTTGTATCAATAAGCTTCCGATCAGTTAGAAAACAACCTGGACGTTTTTGTTATCTTCACCAAACTGACAACCAAATTCCAACCAAAACAGAACCAAAGTACCAAAGTGGGCAAGTCACATACCTGGCGTTCTGGACAACCATGACCTGACTGAGGGGTCCAGCATGCATTAAATATAGAGAACAACATACAGAAACAATAGTCAGAGGGATGGTGGGGGGTCAAACAGATAGTCTGTGGACTGTGATTGTGTTTGTGGGAAGGGGAGATTTAGGTTTAGTGTGGGTTTTATAAAGTGTGTGTTTAGATAAGGGGGGCGGGGAACTGTGGTGTGCTGCAGCGGTGGATTGAATTTGTGTCTCATGAATAGCATGTATGTGTGTTGAAAGGGCTTTCAGGTGATGTAACGCATCCATTGGCAACCATAGTGGAGTTCTGCTGCTCATGGGCCCGAGTGAACAGATGACTGCATTTCTAAATCTTTGTCAGTTGATTATAATTCAGAGCACTCTTGTACTACGACTGGGACCTCATCCTTTGTATGTAAACACAAAATATAATATAATTTGTATTTGCATGGTTTGTTAACTAACAAATCACTATTCCTTTACAGAGCACCACTGTGTATAGTTAAGAAGAGGTGTTAAAATGTTAAATGTGAAAATCATGAGGATTAACACTTTACCTTCAATAACCTAAACTACAAGTTGTAGTAGTGCTTTGAACAATACATTCATTTACGTGAAGCTAGGGAAGCATATTTACAGCTTTATACTTATTTATTACCGTTGCCATATCACAAAAATGTGTTTCCCTCTTTTCTGGTTGCTGTGTATTAAGCAATTATTTATAACCACCTGTTTCACTGCAGGATCTCCATGTGGTTGCCATGAGGTCTGTGATGCAACTGAAAAGCCTCTGTATGAAAAGTTGGTGCTCTGATAGCTGCGAGCGTGTGCGTGTGTACACACATGTAGCATATACACGAGTATTTGCACACATGTGCTTAAGTGTGCATGTTTACGTAACCACTTTCGGTAGGGTGGCTGCAAGGCATGTGGGTGCCACTCTACCAGTCTAAAACCCACAGTGGGGTTTGCGTCTGCACATGTGTCAAACTGAAGGCCCGTTAGAATGGCGGCTGCAAAGCCTTCAGATATATCATTGCTTTTATCTGAAATGATCCATAGAAAAAAACACTCTCTTGAGGGACCTCATGTAGCAGAGAAGGTGGGAGAGTCAATTACATTACAGCGCAATAACAATGAGAAGAGAGCCTTGGACTCATGAGGGAGTGTAGATTGCAAGTAAATATGAGAGCTATTGATTTAGACTGCACTCACACCTACACTAGAACACCCATCAACAGGGGTAACACAACACTAGCAAGTACACTAGCAACTTCATAACATTTACATAATATGTATGTCATTAAGCAATGATCAGGGGTTGATGAGTCCCATAACAAGGAGTTCATATCAAATGTGGCCACTGGAACTACATCTTAAAACACAACATTTGATGGACCCGATGTGTAGTGTATAGGTGCTATGATACCAAAGAAAGGTCATGTGCTGCACATTTAAAGATGTCATGGTAAGCCAAAATCAATTGTAAATCAATTTGAAAATGAATGGAAATTAGGTTTGAGCTTAACAAAGTGGCTGCGTTTGTAGCCTGGATGTCAATGGGAATATCTAAGCAGGTATATTACTCAAATTCCTTCTCCAAAAATCTCTGAAAAAGTCTGTGAATATAGTCACATCTGACACACTTTTATCTCTGTAAATCAACAAATGTTTTTCTCATTTTGTATCATTTATCCTGAACTGACCTTGTTTCTGTCCTGAACTATTTAAGGTGTGCTTGCAATTTCCACCCCCTTGACTCACCCTCTCCCTGGTAGGAGATACACTTTAACAAATGGGTCAGAGTAGCCATTGTTGTCCCGTGGGACAAGGTTTCTGGCCTGCAGGACGTGAACGATCAAGTTGCCAAGCTGCTTGTCATAGTGGATTTGAAGCTGCAAAAAGAAGCACATTGAATTACAGCGTATTCAAATGCGTTTGAGGAGAAAAACTATGTAAAAAAAAATTGTGAAAAAGAATTAGTTTTAAGAACATAAAATACAGCGTTCACATTGTATTTTCTTGGATTTATTTAATTTAATGTTTTTCAAATGCCAAAAGACACAGTAAAACAGTGATCACATCCTATACTCTTACATCTAAAATAACACTTAAAGCCCATTCTTTTGTTTCACAGACCTGTATCTCTCCAGAGACGGGATGGGACTGGGTCTTCGTTCCCTCTACAGTCTGTAAGAGATAAAAGCAGCATGCTTAGATTCTGCTAGCAAAAATCTGTAGGTGGGTAATTTGTGTTTACTGGTGGGTGTTCATACAGTACACTATGTACTCAGCTGTGCTTTATGCTGTGCTTGAGGCGAAACTACAAGTTAAACTCTCAAGATGATGCATCTGTTTTAATGTTCATTTTAGATAAGTTACAAGTGGTGAAATCTTACTTTTTTCCCCCTTCTCTGTCATTGTTACAATTCTTTGCTAAATGTTTGATGGATAATCAGAGAAAAGCTCCCTAATGTAGGTTTCACAAATATTATGTTCACAGTGAAAAAATGGGATACAAAGTCTCAAGGAATTATTTTTAGATACATAAATAACAAAAAGCAATTTGTCCACCATCCCCAGACTCGCCTTGCTGCTGTGGCGTTTCTTGCTGACGGAGGGTGATCCTGGTTGAGCGGGGCTGGAGGTCGCTGAGGTGGTGGGGGGCAAGCCAGAGGAAGAGGTGGAGGTGGGAGCCTGCTGCTGGGATACTTTTTGCAGCTCAGCTGCCAGCTGCTTGGGGTCAACACCTGGAGACCTGGGCGGTCTGTCGCCTAAAAAGGTCACATCAGACAAACAAGAGTCTTATGCAAGGGCATCATATTTAGCTTTTACTTATCAAGGCAAAGTTGATTAAACATGTTTTGCTGTCCTTTAGCAATATACAGCTTGAACGGTGTTCCACTGCAACCATAATCAATTGTCACAAAGACAGTATGTGCATGGACAGCAGGGTACAATGTCAGGGTGTGCTGCAAAATTGATGTCCATCAAGTAATTTAGTGTAATAAAGGTTTCTAGGCTACATTCCATTGAAATGAATCGGAAAAGAGGAATCATGAACAGACAAGTTCAAGTTGGATATCAAGGCTGCACAGTGTGGTAGCTCTTCTGATAACAATGTCATGTTCCTAGTGCAATGCAGACAAAAAGAGGAAATAGGCCATGAGTAATGTATGACTGAAGTTGAGAAAAGAGAGAATTGTATATGAACGCGATGTGAGAAGAGAGTTGAAAAACTGCAAGAGAGAAAAGTTAATTTGGATATACAGAGAAGGCAGGGACAGCTGCATGTTGTGGAAGTTGGAAAAATGCTGTAGCTCACCTTTGCTGTGCTCGTGGAAATCCAGGTGCCCTGACCCTTCAGACTCAGCCAGCATGTTGAGATCACTGAAAAAAAATAAAAATAATGTGCCATGTTATTTAGAAAATTAAAAGTCAAGTAGAGGGGAGAAAATAAAAGAGAGAATAAGTAGAGGAAAAAAGAAGAACAATATACAGTAGATAAAGAAAAATGAGAGATTAGGTTCTGTTTTAAAATTACTGGGAAAATGAAAGAAGAGTGGAAGGGGATGTTAAGGAGATCAAGAGGCAGGACATGTAAAAAGAGTGGATTGGATTAGGAACATGATGGAACAATCTATTTGAGAGCGATAACTGGGGTATAAAGGAAGAAAAAAGAGAAGGATATGAGTATGGCATGCTAGAGATAGAATGCAAGAGAGAAAGATAGAATGTGACTAGGTTATACTCACAGTCTGACACACACTTCTGCCTCATTACACGGCTGTCCGACGAGCCCTTGTACCTCTTCATAGGTTTTCCCCGTCAGAAGAACACCATTCCACTCCAGGACTTGCATTCCTATACACAATTACAAATTGGCACGCAGCCATACACAAGCACACACACAAGAAAACAATCAATACATACTTAATGAATGACTGTTGATTTAATATTTTCCAGTATGCTCTACAATACAAACATTACACGTCAAACCAAACCAAAATCAAAGCCTTATAGTGAGTAGCTCTTTCAATGGTTAAAGGGATCTGTTCACTCTAAAAAAAAATTCACGTTGACCTGAATAATGGACCAGTTCAGGGTCTAACATCCATCGTTTGATTCAATTCACATTGAGAAATCTTTTGAAAGAAAACAAGCTTTGATTCTTGTGCTCAAACGTGCATCAGACTGCAAGCCAAAACTGTAGAGATAAATGCTGGTGACAGCCCAAACAGCAGCTGTGTGACAAAGCTGCTCGCGAAGCACTGAGACACAGAACTGAGATAAAATGAACATGAAAATGGCTATAAAATTATAACTTTGAAGGACAACATTTCAAACATGATGATTTATGGCCTGGAAAGAATATAAAACCCTATCAGATTTTTTCCAATCTAGTGTAGCAATGACTCAACGTCTCAAAGAAGGAACTGACCATATTTGTATTGGATGCAGCAGTAAAAGCACAGCACAGCAAACCCACTGCATCCTCCAAAACACACCCTGCACACTGCCAGGACTTACACAGATTGAAACATCTCAGGAGCGTCTTTGATTTGCGACGACAGTCTCGAGCTGCATGTGTGAGTGACAGGGAAGCTGCTGTAGTTTCACCTTGATAATATTCATCAAACTCTATGGCATGTGTGTGTGTTGCAGATTGCACACATTCATAGAAAGACTGTATTCGTGCACACACTCTTTCCCTCTGTGACACTAAGCCTCTACGCCTGTTGAATCTGACAACATTTCTCCATATTCACACCACAGAGGGTGAGACGCCGTGTTCCCGCTGGTAGAACCAAAGTACTTTGCAGCCATTCTGCTCGATGTTGATGACAGGGTTATGGGTGTTATCATAGTTGAGCTGTTTTTGCTGCTAACGACAACGCAGATACATCGTGACTTCTGGACTGAAACAATCATCAACAGCTTCAGTGTGTACTATAGACTTCTTTCTGCAGAATAATAATGAGAGATAATAATTAACAGCGACTTTAAATTTAATAACTTTAAAGTCGCCAGTGCCTTTTATTGTACATTTTCATATACAGCTTTACAATGTATAATAATAATAGATGAGACAGGGTAAGATTACAGTAATGCAGAGTCATAAGAAGAGAAGAACTGACATGAAGCAACTGATAGAAGAAACGGTATGATACAACAAAATATTACAGGTGGCAAAAGGTCCATAAAGTATTTGGGAAATTACGCAGCTTAGACTTTTTAATGAGCATTAAATTCCTGATTAAAGCTGAAAAATGCAACTTAATTTTCAATTAAGGATCTTGTTTAATGATTTAAAAAAATACATAAACAACATACTAGATAGAAGAACTGAGGTACTGATATAATTCTAAATTTGACCTAAAGTGATTAATTATCATTAAGTGATAGAAAGTTACTTTCTCTTATTCATTTTAAAATATCTGTTTTGTGGTTTTTTAGACACACTAGCAGTGTGGCTCCAGGGATGACAACGTCAAACAAATGTGGATTGCTGTGTAATTTGCATTCAAGATCCTTAGAGAACAAATTCGAATGAGTTGGTGATCCTTAGCCTGTTAATCTAGTGCCATCATCATCATGTCAAAACTAATGACATTCCTGTCAGTCTCAGCTGTACTGTTTAGTGCTAATTAGCAAATGGCAAATGTTAGCATTTTCATTGTGAACATTTTAGCATACTGGTGTTAGCATATAGCTCGAAGCACAGCTATGCCTAATTAGTGCCTCACAGAGTTGCTAGCATGGCTACATGATTTACATTTATATTTCCCTTCTTCGCAATAAAAAATGCATTCATTTTGTTATCAGGTTACATTGGGGATCTAGTAACTCCTGATATGTTGTAAAGAAACTCAGTTTTTCAATTCAAGAAAAGATCTGTAAGCCACATTGAGCTGCAATTTTCCACTATTGTTCCCAATTGTTTTTGTTTTATATGTGTTTTTTCATTAAGCAGTATTCATGGGAACCTTTTTAGTCTTTTAGAAACACAGAAGAGACGGCAATGAAAAAGAAGTTAAAAAAAAGAAAATGGAAGAGGACACAAACAAGAACAGAAAATACAAAGAAATGCCCACGCTCAAACACACACATCCACAGAGCACAGCCAGATGGATAGCACACTATACAGGTCCAAACCGGGCAGTATTTCTCTCTCCCTATCTCACCATCCATAGATCACCAGTGTGGCAGCTACAAAAAGGCTTGGGCTACAGCTTTACCAATTGTCTGACACCCTCAGTGGGGCTCAACACAGAGATTAAAGACGACTGTGAGTAGACAAATGGACTGGGAGGGTAAGAGGGTTAACTGATCCCAGACTTTGAAATCAATACAATCTCATGAAATGTGTTCCTGTTAATATGCCTCACAGCAATTTATCCTGAGGTGGTGTCAGTGAGAGGTATGTAAGGGTCAAATCACAGGTTATATATCTGTGGGTCAGTGCACAATGGCTACTTGGTGAAACAGAAAAATTGCAGTTGTTGCAGTTTCAAGCTACTGTATATAAAAGTTGTTTGACTGCCTGCAAATCTTCATTATATGTCATCAGTTTCTTTTTAATGAATATAAATGATAATACCAAAAACACAACTCCTGCCATAGAAACACAGCTGCTAGCAACCAGTAGCTATGTATTTACTGGACAGGCATGAGAGTTGTATCAATCTCCTTATATCACTCAAATAGCATATTCCCCAACAAAACATAAAAATTGCATCACCTTAAGAATATCACTTTTAATTTATTTTCTTTCCACCTACACATTAAATTGTTTGCAACATATTTCTTTCCCACAAAGGGAAGTATAATTTGGCTTACCTTCAAGTATCTTTCCTGTTTGTTCTGCAACTCCACCAGGTAGGACTTTGGCAACATAGGCTCCAATGTCTCCATTACAGCCAGGGACCTCTTTCCCTCCAACCACACGGATACCCAGACCATTTCCTGTTTAGGACCAAACAAACAAAGACTAGTGAGCTGCATTATTAATTAGTCTGTGTGCTTAATGGCATTTAAGATCAATTTCTTTTGTAGTGCCGATACACACATGCAGACTCACTAATACAGACAATAAAAGAGAGAATATTTGCACAAATATACTGCCCTATGGATGTTGTAACTAAATATTTGGTCAAAATTACGTTAAGACAGGAATTTTGGTGTAAGGTTTTTAAAGTACTATGAAATTCAAATTATTAAGTAATAGCTGTGAGACAGAGTGTATGTGATGAGTGTAAAATTGTCACAGAAAGACAGACAAGCAGACAGCTAAAACAGGAGAGATTTATCAAGTAAAAGCTATTTGGGGAGATATCTCCCCAGCCTTACAGCTTACTTGCTAGTTTTCCCTACCTGAAATCTAAAATTGAAAATGATTTACTTTGATGAACCAGCATCTTGTTAATTTTGCTCATTATTACTAAATGAGGTAGTAGCTAAATCCAGTCATAATGGAAACAACTCCTCAACTCCTAAACTAAACTCATGCTGAAGGTAACTAGCTTAGCAGAGTGGAGTATTGTCTTCTCAGCTTTAACTCTAGAATGATTCTTGTGATTTAGTGTGGTTAAGCTACTTAAATCACCTATTTAAGTGCATTAGGTTATAGATAAATGTATTATTGATTTTAATATACTGTAAATATTAATAAAAGACAAAAGATAAGTACAAATGCACAAGAAAGGCGAAAAAGCATTTTCTTATTGTAGAGAGTGTATTTTCCCCAGTGGTTTGTCCAAAGTCATTTTTAGGTATCATATTGGTTATATGGCAGCTATGTCAGTACTTAGTTAGCCTAAATAGCATAAAAATGAATGAAGGTATTATAACATCTTAGTTACTGTTTCCTGGCCAACATTAAACCAGTTTTTCAATGTCATTGCTTCTGTAGTTACTACTCTCTGCCATTGCAGAACAGTATAAACAACAACATACATGCCAACCCCTCTACAGATTATCTACAAATCCGATATGATTCTATGATCTGTCCCTCCACAGGTCACAAATAAAAAGGCCTTCAACTACACAGAACCAGAACATCCCTCATTATAGTATGAAACACTTTAACAATGGTTATGGAAGCAGGAACAAATGTCTGAGGCACAATGACTCAATTCAGCACCGGGTCCTCATAAACAAAATGACTTCCTTTGTGGGTTGTTTGTTAATTGCATAAGATAATCCTGAGTATGAGGGATATGCCATTTTGAGCATGGCAATGACTGATGTGCGTGGAGAGGAGCCAAATCAAAAAGGAAGCCAGGAAATGAAATGTCTGCCTGCTTTGAGCCTGGAGAAATGGTGTGATGGAACGTAATGGCAGGGGAAGTGACTTGCCAGTTACTTGACATTGGCATGAATATCAAGTAAATACATTGCATGAATAGTCATGCTCATCCGTAACAATGTATATATTTTATGTCTTTTTCCTTTTAAAATTATTTCCGATCAATTTTATGGTCATTCAAATTCAATAAAAGAAAAACAATGTCTATGCTGTAAACAGCGCATATTTGATGCAGTCAGTAAGCAAGAGGGTCAATAAAATCTAATGTATGCATCACAGTCAATAACACATTAGCTTGTAATATATGCCTCTTTGAATGCATTTCATTCTTACTCTTAGCATGCTGCTGTTATTGAATGAAATGTAGTAAACTGTGGAACTTTACCTGAGACACTGCGGCCTTTGGGATCCCTCTGCAGTTTGACCCTAAGGTGAGGGAAGGGGTAATACGGGCCTTTTCCCTGTGGCCCATACACAATAGTGAGATGTTATGTATATACAAAATAAATGGAAATCATGGACATATATATGCAGCAGTACCTTGCATTAATATGTGAGCGTACATAGCAGATATAAATATTCAGATGATTGAGTGTGGGTGCATGCATTTCATTACTGCTTGGACTTGGTACATAGTATATGTAAGTGAATTGCAGTGACAATTGTATACAGTGTCTGCATGTACAGTATGTTTGTGTGTCTTCTCCTGTTTCACCTGTCTCTTCTCTTGTTCGTTCTCTGAGCGTCCATCTCTAGGTTTGTCAAACCAGTCTGTCTCTTCTCGTCTAAGGTGGTAGGCTTCAGGGATAAAAACAAGCACTACTTGAGAACCAACTGAGACTTGGACTTTTTCATCCTACTATATAGGATGGGTTTCTTCAGTTCAAATAAAAATGATTACATGCCATTAAACTAAATTGGGATATAATTATGAGGAAAACAAGGGACAGATCAATTATTTCATTAACATGTGAAAAGGGAAAAGGATGCCAAGTAAAATAAGTAGAAAAAATGTAGTCAGAGAGTGAATAAACAATATTCGAACAGTATGTATAGTAGCATAATCTAAACCAATAGTGCGGTTATTTTCTTTTATTAAATGTTGGGTATGTATTTCACATAATTCTCTAATTCCAATTGTTAGGAAAGTTGTTGTGTTTCTTCCAATGATGTAAAATAATTGGAATTGAAAGTGGTATTTATTTGCCATTTTATTAGTGTCTTGAACCTCCCCAACATTTTGTCATAATTTTATGGTGATGTGCAGGTTAATATGTTAGCTAATGGATGATTAGAGAACTGAACTAATACTCTACCATTGGTTGCATCGTCTCTGTTCAAAGCCATCAGGGAATCACTTAGGGCTGGAATCAAGGCAAATGGGTTTACTTTGCAAATTGATGGGATCCATATGAAGTAGTTATGCTGCATTCAAGACAACTCAGAACTAGGATCTTTGAATGTTTAAACCAGAAATATAATCAACGGTGCCTCTATTAGAATATGAACTTACTAAAACTGTCTCATGTGCATCCTTTTTCATGAAAACACTGTCCTCAGCTTAGAAACTGAGTAGGTCATTGCTGATTTAATTAAGTATTCCGTAAAACACATTAATTATTGTGATAAAATGGCTTTAGTCATTATTGGAAGACTAGGCACTGTCATAACAATCTATTGCTTAGAAATTGAATTGGTGGTTTATCAAAACATATCCAAAAGTTCTAAAACAGGAGATTGCAATAAAGTGAGATTTGCCCAAAATGTATCTTCTTGTTAAAAAACAAGACAGTATGCTTTCAGTAATTAAAAGTGTAGAGAAAAATAAATAGATGCTCAACAAATGTTAATTTAAATAATCTGATTTTCAGTACTATTCTTGCATTATTGATTTGTTTTTATCAGATTCTTTCCTGTTTTATAATCAAAAATAGAAAACACAATGGGCTATGCTAAAATAATGTGTTCATTTTGATTAAAGTGAGACAGTAATACCTTTAATTGTCATATAAAGAAACTGTATAAAAAGATTAAAAGGCATAAATGTAGTCCATGCAACATAAAGCCACTGATGTATCACAATACATACAAGCAAGTATTAATGACAAGACATGCAAGTAAAGTTTTAGATTTATTTCACACATTTAAAATAATATCATGCATTTTCAAGGTCCCCCTACTGTGATGCCAGTATCCTGTTTTCATAAATTATTTTCTAGGGATGTCATTATAATTTGGTAACATTTTGATGTTGCCTATATTTTTTATAATAATTGAAATTATTAATAATGATTATATATTTTAGCAGAAATATATTTATACATTTAAATATGATTATGAAATACATCAACATCTGACATAAACTTTCATGGATCATTCTGCTGTTATGTCTCAAGCCTAGTCTGATTCACAAGCTGGATTTGAAAGACTATGAAATTCGTTTTTGATAGTTGAAACAGCTACAAATGACAGCATGCTCTAAATGCAGACTGCCATAAGTGATAAACTGATATTTAAGGAGGCAAGCCTCTTACACAATGTAGCTGTAACACAAAGTTAGACTGTACGGTGTCATGCAGTGAACTAATATGGTAAAATGTTACACAATATCTGGAATGAAGACAGAAACACAGTGCATGCATTATATAGATTCAAGCACACCGATTGACCAAAAGCACTGATACCAGAGAACAAAAAGATACATTCACCAAAGTTAAGGTTTAACATGAAAACATGAAAAATGCCAGCAGACACATGCAGACTTTTAATAAAGACACAACAGCTAAATATTATACACAATAGTACTAAATGCAAGCAAGACAAAACATAACCAGACACTCTCAAGGATGAAACATTAAGTAGAAAAAGAGTGACAATGTGACATGTCTGTTTTTTACCTTCACTATCTGACATGGTGCCCTGAAGGTCATCCAGCAGCACATAACCCCTACCCCTGGTTGGCTCTTCCCTGATATGTTGCTGGGAGTCTTGCAAGGACAGGCAGGAACCAAACTGGTCCCTTGAATCAGCTGAGATGGGCGGTAGAGGGCCCGCTGATGCACGGGCCATGCCCATAGGCTGCCCAACAGGGCTCAATGGACTCTCTTCCTCTGAGTTCTGGGCCACTATGGGTATTCGGCCACGGCCACTTTGCACAATGGGAAGGCTGGTGGGTTTGGTGCGACCAGAGGGGGTTTGATGGCTTGGTCCATCTCCAAATGCTTCACCATCTCCTTTAAGCCTCAGAGAAGAGCTGGAAGGATCTCTTTTGATAGACAAGTCCAGACCATAGCAAGATGTGGGCCTAGATGAGGGTCTTGAGCGACTACCACTGGGATAAGCAGAGTCCAAACCTAAGCCCTGGCCCAAGTTTAGAGACCCAGCCAAGTTGGCACCCAAGGTGGAGCCCAGGTATTTTTGCTGCTCTGCAATATTCTTACGTAGGCCAAAGGTAATCTCGTCCTGCGAGAGCCGGCTGGATCTTGGGGATACACTGGTAGACCCAAGGTAGCTTGTATAGTCTGTCTCCAAACCCCTGTTATCTGTAATAGAGGAATACTTGGAGGAGATCTTAGGATCTAACAATGGAGTCTTATGTTTTTGGTACAACATGGATGCTGGGAGTTGTTTAGCTGCCTGCTTCTCTAGAGTGAGACGACTGATGCTGTACTTATCTGACTTTGGATAGGGTCTTTGGGAGTAACTAGACATGCCAGAGCTTGGGGTATAGTAGTGCTGGGAGAGACCTGTCAGTTGTTCTAAATTTTCTGTCCCACCTGTACTTCTTCTAAACTCTTGCTTGAGCTGCTGCTTCAGGAGTTTTAGTTCGTAGGGTTCCTCCATTGTATCCTCTTCATCAGGGGTCTTTCCAAATGTATGGAGTCTAGAGGTGGATCCCAGATAGTCAGTAGACCCTAGATCTGCAGCACTCCTTCGCAGCAGTTTCTCTGCCTTAGCCAGCTCCCTCTCAGCCAGACTGTAAGATGAAGACAGACCTGTGGAGCCCTTAGCCAGTTCTGCAGCATCTTCCAGCAACATGTAACTCCGAGGTGTATGGTGATCCACATCTGTGTAATAGGAGTCAGAGACAGCTGACATGGGGCTACGTGCTATACTTCCCACCTCCAAGGCTCTGAGGTCAAGGTGATTGCCGTATTTGTCATACTTGACTCCCAGGTAAGCGGATGATGTGGGATCAGGCTGGCGGCTAATGATTTCATATTTAGTTGCATCCAGCTCTGAGAGGAGAGCTGCTTGTCTGGCAGCTTTCTGCTGCAAGAGCAGCATCTGATGGTAACTCTGCTGCTGGGAGGTAGTGAGTGAGGGGACAGAGGAGTAGATAGAATGAGATTGGTAGGACTGGGGAGTCTGGTAGAGAGACTGCTGATATTGGCTTTGAGGGTATTGATACTGGGAGTATTTACCATACTCATGCTTGGTTTGAGGTGGGACAAAGTCCTCCAATTCTGACTGAGGAGCTGTTCTGGGACGTTCAAGACCATGGTCTTCAATCTCCTCATCTTCACCACCTCCACGCCCACCTCTAGTCTCTCTGATGTTACTAACCTCACTGTCTGACATGTAGTCTCTGTCTTCTGCAACACTCTGTAAGTAGGCCCTTTCTCTCTTCTCTCTCTCCTTCAGTAGCACATCTTTTCTACGATTAATGCCCATCTCCAAGTACCTAAGCTTGGCATCAATCTCTTTCTCCTCCTCATCTAGCTCTGCTTGTCTTTTGCGGAGCTTTGAAGACTCCCGCTCCACCAAATCTAGCTCACGATCAATGTCTTGTAGGATCTTGGCACGTGCCATGTTGGAATTGCGGCACATTCTTCGGCGAGCAGAACCAGTGCTGTATGCTGTTTGGCCACTGGTTGTTGACTCATCCTCTGCTGGAGGATTGGGGAGAGTCCTCTTTACCTTCTTTTGAGTGCCTGTTGGGGTGCCACCTGAGCCTTTCCCCTGTATGAAAAGTAAACAAAAAACAGCTTAGGACTTTAGAAATTCAAATGGTTTTCTTAATTCCCAAGTATATAAGATACTTGCAAAATTGTTGCATGATTTCACTTATGTTATCAAATTAAAAATGTTGAAATGGCCATCAATTGTAGTTTTTATAATGTTAATATAAAAATATAAGTACATTGGGCAATTTGAGTGTATGAAAGGTTATTGGAAAATACAATTTATTGATCATGTTTTGTTTGTCCTAGTAAGATATGCATTCCTGCATATTTAGTAATTTATTCACATTGAGACTCTATGTATCTCTGACAGCTCAATATTTTTCTGCAGGCTAAGCTTATTTCCCATCCCTTTATGTATGTATGAGATTCTCAAGAGTGAATTGCACAGGAAGAAAACTGACACTATACACCATGAGGGCCAGGAGCAACATAGGATGCTTAAGTGGAAATGTGTGACCTATTCACTTGGGTTTTTTTAAATTTCCCTTTATGTATATGTTTCCCAATCAATGTCCACAAACCAAAATTAAATTTGTATTATGTTAAAAATTTATTCTGTAATTATTTAAATTAAATACAGCAGAATTTAATATTTTACATATACAGTATGCTTTGGTAGGAACACTATAAAATTGTTCTTTTTTTAAATTCTTCATGTCCATTTACCTGTTTAGGATCATTAGGTAGTCAATATGAGAGCAGTATTCCTAGTACCTAACATGCATGTCATACAGTATGGTGTACAAACGTCCTTATGCAAACATGAAGAGAACATGCAAACTATTGCTGTGGGGCAGGAATGCTAATCACTGAGCCATCACGTCACATGTGCACTTATGCCATAATACACTGCCATCATTAGAGTTATTTCCATGGCATTTTATCAAGAAAATGGCTCAAGTTGGAAAAAAGTCTCCAGAAACTTAATTAGTTTAGCACATTATTGACCAAAGGAAAAGTTTAAACCCAAAAATCTTCTTACAGTTAAAATAAACCCACTTCTGTGTTTTTGTTAGCTAGTGCCTATGCTCTTTCTTATATTTATGTCAATAAAGTGATACTTATTGTACTCACAGTATAGCTATCACCATACTGTGTGCCAGATGATGCCTTTTCTTCCCCTGTTGGACTCATGGGCTTAGGGTCAGACATGGATCTCTGCATGGCTTTTGGTCCTCTAGGACTTGCTGGAGAGGCTTTTGATAGATCCTCACATCCTCTTAGCTTTTGTGGGCTTGTATCACCCAGTGATTTTTCATAGGACACAAACTCAAGGGATTTGCTAGGAGATATACAAGGGGATATGGGGGAATAGAGCACTTTGGGAGATTTAGGTGCTTGAAGCGTAGAGGAATCAACTTTGAGGTTAGGAGATTGGCCTATTTCTAAAGGGGTAGGTCGTTTCTTTGGTGAGGTCCTTTCAGAGTCAGACACCTCCATCCTGGTGTCCATTCTAATGTTACCCTCAGTATCTGTTTGAATAGAAATCTCAGTGTGGGCTTGAAGAGATATCTCTGACTGACCACCCCTATCACCCCTGGCAGTGCGTGGCCGACTTTGTCGGCTTCTGGTCTGAGTTTCCCATTCTTCTTGATCCTCATCATCAGTCTGCACACAACTATCAACACTCTTTTTAGTACTTCTCTTTTTTCTCCCTGCTGTGTATGCTTTGCTGACTGCTTCATCCTCTTCATCCGTCTGGCACCCACTATCCGTGATCTTTCGGGCCAGCACTGTGCCATCAGGTCCTAAGACAATTGCCTCCTGTACACCATGCCCTAGTATGTCCCCACCTGGGTACATCTGACGAAGTTTTTGCTCTTCCAGTTGCAGGCGCAGTTGCTCTTGGAGTCTCTGAATCTGCTCAAGTTGCTGCTGTTGCTGGGCATAGGTTTCTTTCTGCATCATAAGATGAGCCTGTCTTTCCTCTTCTTGTTGGGACAAGATATGCTGCTTCATGGCCTGTAGCTCCTCCAGTTCCTTCTGTACCAGAAGCTGTTCTTGCTCACGGAACCGCTGAATCTCATGGCGCTCCCACTCTAATTCCTCAGCCAGGCGCTGTTGCTTGAGTTTCTCCATCTCTAGCCTCTCACGCTCTGCCTGATACTGGCCATCCCCAGGAACCATGGGTGAAGAAAGAGCTTCAAGTGAGGCAGCTATGGCATCCAGGGATGCATCAGTGTAGGTGTCAAGGGATAAAGAGGTTGTTGCTGTGGTGAAAGCATGGGCAGCGGTAGTACCTCCTCTAGAGATCTCTAGATTGAGTGGGGCATCTCCTTGCTCTTCTGTTGAAGTAGTGGAGATGGTGGACAGGAAACTGTGAGACCGTGTAAGTGGCAAGTCCTGGAGGTTGGAGAGGGAAGGCATGGTGTCGCTGGTGTGCATACCTGAAAGGGTGTTGTATGTTGTACTAAAGATGGACCCAGGTTGGGTAGTAATGGCATATTTAGATGGTATTGGTGCTGCAACAGAGGAATACACCACCCCATTTGATGACCTCAAGACACTGCTTGTACCAAAGAGTGTACCAACAGCACTTGTGACTCTGGCCTGGGAATAAGGTGGAATTGTCATTCCTGCGTAAGTCCCTTTCTTGGAGTAGTCAACAGCTTCACCTGTCAAAAGTCAAAAACATCAGTTGAGTCCAAATAATGCAGACTTATTCAATGTTGAAGCAAGCCATGCCATATCCAAATTATGAAAACGGTGGAAAAGGGGGAAAAAAACCCCTCTGTGTCGAGAAGTGCAGCAAGCATAAACAGTAAAAGATGTACAGTAACAGCATGCAGGCACATGCAGATATATTATGATGAAAGAACAAAAAAAAAAAGAATTGTCCATGCAAAACAAAAAGCAAAGAAAAAACAACCCCCAAAAATGCCATGTTAGCCATGAATGAGTGGAGGCAATTCAAAGTAATATTTAAGTGACAGGTCTGCAATGTCACTGCACTGACCTGCATCAGAAATCTTCGCAGAGGTAAGATCTACTGCACCCTCTGTGGTGCCACTGAAATTATAGCTGTTCTTACTCTTGTAAAAGAACAAGCCAGCTTCTGCTAAGTTAGTGTCTGACATTGATGGTTTAATTCCACCAAACGCTCTCATGCCATAAGGTGATCGGTCATACTGGTAATGGTCATCACGATATCCAAAACGGTCTTCAGGCAGGGGTGTGGTAGGTTGCTGAGTAGTGCAGCTTCCTGCAAATGGGAGTTTGTATACAACATCACAGCATACAGTTCTTTTTCCTGCAGTTAGATCCACTGGTTTGCCATCATCATCTGTGATTACAGCTGTGGCCACTTCTGCAGAAGCAGCATCCACTGATACCACAGTGTTGAATGGTTTCGTTGTACTAAGGTCAACAGCTCCTGCCACTGTGGTTGTACACGTAGCTAATCCATTGGCAACACAACTTCCAATAGAAGTGGGTGCAATAGTAACAGGGGTGGTCTGGAAAGTTCCTCCACCTGCACTTGTTCCAAGTGAGAGGTTAATAGGGATCTCTGTACCAGCATGAGTAGAGGGCTGAGAATCAATTGGCCGATATACAATTTGAGAAACAGGCTCAAATGCTTTGTTTTTTGTTAGCTGAAGGGGCACTGAAGATGCTTGAGAGGTGTCTACATTGTCACATTGCTGGATTGTAGCAGCACAGGTCACAATGGTGATGCTATCAGTCACTATAGAAACAGTGGATGATTCAGCACTGAGGTTGACCACAGGTGACTGCACTGCACTGTTATGACGACTGACATCAGTTGCAAAGGACTGATGTCTTGAGTCTGTGCCAGCAGACAGATCCACACCATTCATGTCTGATTCTGGATCCATCTTCATAGTTCTAAGATCTACCACCTCAGATGGTTGGAAGCCCTGTCCATTCTGTGCTGGCAATTGGGGCTTAGGTTTTTCCATCGAGATTGGGACACCATTTGCCCTTGGAGTTGGCACTGGTGGGGTTGCCCTTTCATGAACAACAGAGACCGTGGTCCTTTGTACTTCTGTAGTGACCACTTGAGAGATAAGGTTAGGCATAACCACAGGTGGCTGTGCTGAGGCAGATATAGCCTCAATTATGTGACAAGAACTAGATACATGTTTTTCAGGGCCACAAATCTCTTGACTTTCAATGGATTCTGTGACACGTGTGTATGCCAGAGGCACCCTGGTTGTTTGAGGAGGGGCTGTTTGTGGATGCTGCTGTGGAAATGATTGAGGTTGAGGCTGTGGTTGGTGAAAACTTTGGGGCTGAACCCGGTATGAAGGAGATGCTGGCACAGGGCTAGACGGAGCTTGAGTTGAGACACTGTCTACTGGAGAGCTGGGCTGAGATGGCAGTGTGATGACCACATATGTGTCACGAAGATTGCTGGCATATCTTGGAGAAGAAGGAGACTTTGGTGAGGGTTGAAATGGTTTGCTCTCAGAAGAAGGGCTGAGATTCAGGACTATGTCAGTAGGACCAGTGTGAAGTGCAGTGGGTCTTGGTGGATGTGGGGCATGGGCGGGTGATGAAGGCTGTGAGCCAGGTTTTGGTGCAATTGGTGGTTTGACACCATGTCCTGTTCTGTGGCTATCCCCAATGCCAGTAGAAATGGATGGCTTTGGGGGAACAGGAGGGGGGACATGAGGTTTGTACAGTGGTGTAACTACTTGTCTTGTAGGTGGTCCTTGGGCTGCAGTCATAGCTACTGTCTCTGGCCTGATGGGAGTGGCTGAAGCCTGAGGAGGGAGTGGAACTGGAGGTTTCCTGGGGAATACAGTAGGTTTTGGAGGGGTGGGAGGAGGCAGTGGTGGTGCCACAGGTACTTCTGCTTTTTCCTGAGAATTAGCCCTACGCAGGATGCTTGGCTTGGGGGGAACAGGTGGGGCGGTTGACACTACGCTGGGAATACTGGGTGTGTACTGGGGTACAGTGGGCAAGGGTGATACACTGGTAATCACGTGGGCTGATGTTCTTGGGAGTGCACTAGATAAGTCCACAACATCAGCCTGGGATGCTGCAATCATGGTGTGAGGTTGCTCATCTGATGTGGCTGATGGAGGAGACTTGGAAAACACTGTCACATGCTCAGTTTTGGTAGCTGATGTCATGTCTGATACTTCAGTTATTTCCTCTTCCTTTTTAATCATATTTTCATCATCAGAAGACAACTCTCCTGAAGAGCATTGTGTTACCTTTAAGTCTGGGATGGGGTGGAGTGCCCTTCTAGATGCAATGGCTTCCACTTCTGGCCCCTGCTGAGTTGGACTTGTTCCAGGAGTTAGTACTCTTTTCATTAGCTCTTCATAGGCAGTTTCAGCATCCAACAATAGCTTCCCATCTTTGCCTATTGTTACTGTGTTGCTTTTGGAGAAGCTATTCTCAGCAGCTTGCAACACAATTTTGGGGTTAGTGCTTTCCTTTGTTGGCTGCATATTTTGATATTCCTGCTCCAGCTGCATGAATTCTTTCCTCTTCTTTATCATGTCTTCATAAACTTCATCTGGTGATCTCAGCTTTTTGGGCTGAGCAGGAACAACAATATTCTGTGGCTCCCCAAGATCAGCTGTTGAATTGTCAATAAGAGATGCATAGGCATAGTCTTCAATGAGCATGCCTCCATAAAGGGACTCTTTTCCCAGTTGAATCTCACCTTTGTCAACTGTTGGAGATGTAGCCCTCAGCATTATTTCCTCATAAGCCTCATCAGCAGATTTGAGAGTTTTTTTCTGTTGTTTATCAGTATTTTGATCATCTGTTGGGGAGTGAAGAGATACTGATATAGGTAGTTGATACGTTTTCTGAACTGCTGCAATCTTTGCGGCATGGATTTCAAACCCTTCAGGATCTGATTCAATACTGGGGGAGAAATCAGAGCAGGATGATCGTCTGATCTCCTCCATTTCAGCCTCTTGCCTCAGTTCCTCAGTTGGTGAGGCATCTTCAATTGGGGACAGGTTGCTTGGTGGTGTCTTTGGACGCTCTCGCCTCCTCTGGGCTCGAATCTCTTCTTTGTCTTTCTTGGATTTTTTCCCTGAGCCCCTTTGTTTTTCTTGCTCCCTGAGCAGCTCCTCTTCTTCCCGTAACTCTTCTTCCTCAGAAGAGTCTTCAATAGTTGGCAGCATTTGACCAGGTTGTCTGTGTTTGGCTTTCCTATGTTGTTTACCCTCACCAGAACGTATATGGCTGGGACTACTACTGTCACTGTCTTCATCAAGTGATGAGAGTGATGTTGGTGATGTCCCAGGTGTGAAGCTCGATGCATGTAGACTAGATGACCCCTCACCTCTAGATCGATCATCTGGAGAGTCTGTAAGGCTTTCCATTTCGGGCTCTCCATCATCATTAGGTATACGCATAGGGCTACAAGTTGCATTCAGCTCCATTGTTTGGAATTTGCGGACTGCAGTACCAGTCTGACGCTCCTCTTCTTTTGGTTCTGGTGTGTCCTCTTTATCAATATCAGGTTTATCCAATGAACAGTGGAGTTGCTTATCTTCTTCATCATCTGGACTTATAGTGCTTTTCTTGGTAAGTCGCCTGGCTTTTCCTGATGTGCTCCTCTCTACAGCCTCTGGTTTCTTTTGTTCCATTTGTTTCTTCTCATTCTCTCTGATCTTTCGCCGAATTACATTTTCCTCATCAGACGGGGAAGCATCCTCATTCTCACTCATTTCCATGATCTGTTTTCGAATAAATTCCTCATCATCCCCTGACATTGGGCTTTCTTTTCCAAAGCTTTCACTGCTATCATCCAGGGAATCTGCTCTGACATCCATGGGCACAAGGAGCTTTTTCTTTGTGGTACCTTTGGTATTCTTCTCAGAAAGTTCTCTATCATCTTCTGAGCTAGGTGAGTCAGGTGAGAGAGGAAGCACCTCTAATTTACGTCTGGTCTTTAGAGTGTCGGTTAGTTTCTCCTCATCCTTTGGTTGCGTGCTTGCCTGGGCCTCAAGAATGGGAAGGACTGTGCTTTCCAGCTTTGCTAGGTCTGATGGGCTGTTTGGACTGCCCTCCTTGGCAGCCATTTCTATCTCTCCAGGGCCTTTCAATGTCTCCACTGTTTTCACCTGTTGGATTGAAATAAGACAAATTTTTTTCTCAGATATTGCAATGAAAAAATTTAAATATCCTTTTCAATATGGTACGATTTTTAGTTCATCCATTTCCATATAATTAACATAACCTAAATACATTTTAAGTATAGCAGAAATTAAGCAAATGATGTACAAATATAATCATATAATCTACCATTATTTGTGCTAAGTACTGTGGTCACCTCAGCGACTGCATCTTCATCACTGGGCTTTCCCAGAGGCACAGTTTTAGCCTCCTCTTTCTCCTCCACTGTAGTGTTCTCCTTTTTTACAGTGCCTGGGATTTCAGGTTCTGCTACAGAGACTGAGGCTACTGATACAAACACACCTCCATTTTCAAATGCTGACTCTGATACTTCATTCTTCTTTGATATTGTGTTCTTTCCTACATCAATCTGTGCAGTTCCATCTTTGTCACAGACTGTGCTTGTCTTTGATACTGAAATAGGTTTTTGGATGTTGCCAGTAACAGGTTGTGACTCAACCTCTTTTTTGTTAAGTTTTTCTTCCTTATCTGTGATTGACACCTTGTGCTCTGCGACTTTCTCGAGCTGTTTCTCATCATCACCTTTCAGAGCTAACTTCTCTCTCTCTATTTTATGTTGATTTTCAGCAATACTGTTGGTCTTCTGTAAATCAGCTTCTGTTTCATCCGGAATGAGTTTCTCCTCACAGGCTTTATCTTTGATTTGTATCTCACTAATGACACCTGAGGATAACACCATCTCTACACTTTGCATTGACTCTATTACATTGACTTTTTCTTGCTCTTTAGAATCAGGAGTTGGGGGAACAGATTTAACCACTTCTTTCTCAGATCTATCATCTGCTTTTAGCATCATATCTATAGGTGTCTGCTTTTCCTCTTTCTGTGCTACACTCTCTACCTCGACCATAGGCTTTTCATTCTTCTCTGACTTCTCTGGCAATGATACTGTCTCAACAAGACTTTTCTCAGTAGGGGATGGCTCAGAATTTGTTTGTGGTTCTATCTCTTTATGTATATATATCTCCTCTTTTGGGATTTCTTCAGCGACAGTCAGAGCTGGCTCCTTTGTAGTTTCTGATTCTTTCTTCTCTATTGCAGGACAAACATTCTCTGTTTCAGGAATGGAGGGAACTGGACTTGATTCTGCTTTTTTAACCTGCTCCACCTGAGGTTTCTGATAATTTGCCTCCTCAACTGTTTTCTGTTCAGTTGCCTCTTTTTCAAAAGCTTTCCCTTCATCAGCTTTAACCTCAATAGCCATCTCTGAAGCTGCATTCTTCTGAACTTGCTCCTCTTCAAAGGCTTTGCCATAAGATGATTTATTCTCAATTTCTGCCTTCACAATACCCCTCTCAACAACAGTTTCTTTTTTAACAGCTTTCTCCTCAACCATTTTTTCTTCAGCATTGTCTTTTATTGTTTTAATTTCAAATGATGTTTCCATGTCAGCTCCCAGGACCTCAGCATTGTCAGTAAGGTCCACATGAGCTACATGTTCTACAATTGGAGGATGAGCACCTTCTGTGAATACTGGCTTCTCTATTATTAGTTCTGGTTCTACCTTCATTTCTGCAATTACTTCATTCTTGACATCAAGTTCTACACTGTCGGCCTCAAGTTTTGTAGTGATGTCTGTTTGCTCCACATTAAAATCAGTGTCTTCTGTATCTGATGGAATTTGACCTGCTGCAGTAGCTTGGGATTTCTCACTTAGCTTACCAAGTTCTACCTCTGTTACTTTCTCCTCTTTAACATTTGTTGCTGTAGAATCTGGCTTTGGATCAAGCTGAACAGGAACCTCCTGTGACACTGCTTCTGGGATCAAAGCAGGCTTTGGCTTACTGAACTTTTCTGCAGTGGGCTCCACTTTCTCATTATCTGTCAGAGGAGCTGCAGCCTCACTCTGAGTAATCTTGGGGTTTGGCTCTGTTTCTCCCTCAGCAGGGACTGTTGTCTTGTCTAAACCTATATTAATCAATAGATTTTGCATCTCACTTTCCACAGGGAGAGAAAGGTCCTCTGTCACATTTTCAGAGCTACTCTGTTGTTGAACTGCTGGGATTTCACTGACAGGTGCACTCTGTGCTTGCTGCACAACATTAGATGGCTCTGTTTCAGAGTGAGGATGCTCCTCTGCTGCTTTTTCAGAGCTACTCTGTTGTTGTTCAACTGCTGGGATTTCACTGACAGTTGCACTTTGAGTTTGTTGATCAGCATCAGATGGCTCTGTCTCAGGGTGAGGGTGGTCCTCTGCTATTTTCTCATAGCTGTTCTGCTGTTGCTCAACTGCTGGGATTGCAGGGACACTCTCAGCTAAATTCTCTGCAATTGGGGTTTCTTGTTCAGGATGAATTACAGGCTCAGACACTGGTTCAGCTGCTAGTGGTTGTTTTTGTTCTTTTGACTGTGTTTCCTGAGAGGTGCAATCAGGAGGAGGTGCATCATGATCAGGTGAAACTAATGCACTAGCAGGTGTGGGAATGATTGTGGGCACTACCTTGGTCCCAGGAGCTGGTGGGGTTAGGTCTGCTGCTTCTACTACAGGTTTGCTATCTACAGAGGGGGCAGGGGTGGAGGAGGGAGCAGAAGGAGATGGTTGCTTCTTTGGGGAAGCCATGGCTGGAGGTGGCATGTCTCCCAGCTGGCCTGACATGGCTCTTTGGGTCTGACAGTTGAGGCAAAGCCATTCTTTCTGTAAGACAAAGAGATAAATGTTAGGAATAAATATGAATTCTTAAAACCTCTTTTCTACCTTATGATTTATAGCACAAATTAAAAAATAAGTAACTGGCATAGATCTGGTATACAGTTTTGTAAAGTGCATTACAAAAACTGTCTTGACAACACTGCTGGAAATCCCAACAATAATATAATTGGAAATGTATTCTCTTAATTCTATGTAGTTCCATGTAGTTAAAATGTCATGGTGACAGAGTAACATCATCTATTTCAAGGGATGCTTTTACATTTATGGGACTTAAGAGATAGGCTCATTTATAACGCATGGTAATGGGGTAGGGGTTTACCAAGGCATGTCAGAAAGGGTTGGGTGGCCTGTGCAGACATCGAATGTACCGTAGGAGACCTAACCAGAGGCTGTGTTTGAATGTATATTTTCGTATTTTATGATTGTAGAACTTGGTGTGCATATGTACATGCATTAACATGACAATAGAATGTGCACATATCCTACACCTGTTTTTAACACTACCCTTTAAATTCAACCACTTACAAACATTCAAGGCTGAAAAAACAAGTACTTTTGTTGATCATTGTGCGAGTCAATAAACAGCAACAGTTGTTCCCAAGACTCTGTGCTCCCCATTCAAACACTTAAGCCCAACACAGGCCAATTTAAATAATGTTTTCAGTGTAGTTTATTATTTAAGTACAACAATTTGACCATAATTACCTCCTTAAAATCACCTGGGATGTAATCCTTATCCAAAACTTAACAGTGTTAAGTTGCTTTCAGTGGAACAAAAAACAAACACTGGCACAGCTATTCTAATTGGTTATCTCAGAGATCTGCCAAATCAGTCCTGTCATGGCTATTTTATTGTTGTTGTATATTTCCAGTTACTCATTTAAACACAGGGCCCTAGAGGGATATATATATATAAGGTAAAGGCCTGCTGGGGGCTACAATTCAATAATTGGAGTTTAATATCCAGTACTGTTTTGCTTTAAGTGAAAATAAAAGTGATGATAAAAATCAACATGTTTGGATTTGAGAGAAAAAAAACTACTGTAGCTACCCCCATTTGTTCATTGTAGGGACACAAGACCCAGAACATGCATTATGGGCACACAAACATCTGCCTCTCATATCACTTGCACACACATATACAGTAACTCTTGTAAGATGCAATACAAGCATGTTTTAACCATCCTCCACTCTGATGTAAATACCTCACTTCACATTCCACCAAGTGCTCTAACATTCCTCTGTGACCCCCCTCTTGTGAATGTCTTCACCGGGCTTAACAGGAGGGTTTATGCTAAATTCAGGCTTCAGAGACGATCACAGCCTGCATATTTAGCTATGCAGCAGACAAGCCACCTCTCTCCAAGTACAGAGAGACAGAAAGAAGGAGGCAGACAGGAGGAGGATGGAAGAAGAAGACAGGGAATGTCGCAGCAGCAAAGTCAGGGTAAATAAGGCATGAGCCGCCATGTTTCACTCCATGCCTAAACAGTAGAATGACACACCTGCATACACATCTCAGTGGCATGTACCTAAAAATATGAAAAGGTTTGAATATCTGGAAGTCGAGATGGAAACAGACACATGGATGAAAGCCAACGAAAAAAAAAACAGATAGAGATGCCAGTGCCCCTTCCATCGCTAAGGTTTGCTGACGTTAGTGAGTTACAATCCCAACTCGCCAAAAATCCTGTTAATCCTCAGACAAGATGATGGACACAGAGTACGGAGTACAGATGCAAGTGAATCTGTGTATGTATGTGCGCGAACAAGCATGAGCTACCAACATGACCCCTCCCATCCATCAAAGACTTAAGATAGGAGCTTCTCCAGCTTGACGGCTCCATCAGACAAACCAAAGAGAGCAGACACTGAGAGCCAGAGAGATGGCCGTCAATACGAAAAGCTGAAAACACACTCAATCAGACAGTCAGTCAGTCTCAGACACTTCAGTGCCAGTCATCACCAGTGTTATCAAAACATCACAACAGGCTCACTTAAAGCTTTTACTGCTCCCAGGTAGCCTGGATCACTTTACACCTAAGAAGACAGAGGCATAGGGAAAGCAAAGGATGTAAAGCCAGTTGTTACAGCATGCTCAATAAAAAAACAAACAATTATTTGATTAATTTGTCAAGTGAAAATGGTAACTATGTGCGGCTCATCTGGGCACCAGGGATGGATATCTGTACACATTTCATGATATTTGATCCACTAAAAAACAAATGGCACTAGCCATTAGAGTTTATCCTCTGGGGACCATGGCTTTCTGCACAAAATTTCATGGTAATATATCATATAGTTAACCCTAATTTCCATCTGGATAAAAGGGATCAATCAACGGTCAGACCGACATTGCCATCCGTTAAGCAACGCTACTAGCATGGTTAAAATTAATGAACAGATTAATTAATAATGACAATAATTATACAATAGTTACAGCTCTAGGTCGAATTTTCTGTATAAGAATTATATTCTTTTGTTGTCTCCCCAATACTATCTCGTAACATATGTCATTTATAGAGTGAATCCACAGAGTATAAATTAGCAGGGATGGTACACTCTTCTCTTGCAGCCCTTGCCTTGTAATTAACGCTAACAAGTCCTTCCTACTGCAAGCTTTCAAATAAATGCAATGTGCCTGTGTGCTTTTCTGTCTGCTGTGATGAGTTCTGCACAGCAGCATGGATGATTCATAAAAGCAGGGGAGTCACTCGCTCACATCCCCATCTTACAAGGACGTTTTCTAGCATCACATGTGCTTGGATACCAAAAAGTTGACACACACCAACACCCATAGAGATGAGCTAGTGACGGTGATGGTGACATACATATACTCAGATGAAAGGCATAAAATACCTCGCAAGGAAATGACAACTTGCTCTGTCTTCCCACATAACATTTCTCAAACAAATAAAAGCTCATACATGAATGAATAAGGAAAGATTGAGTGTATGTGTTTTTATCTCTCTTTTATCACCAACTTTCCATCCTCTTCAAACGTCCTACAAGGACACAGAAAAAATACAATCTGAAAACCGCAGACAGAAACCAGATATGAGACAAGATGGGCTGTAGCCGTAGCCATACGGTTATTGTTTCCAACTGGGAGTTGGAGTGATGAAGGTCGGTGCAGCTCTTTGATTAAGACATAGGGATCCTACGAAGGTTTTAACCATCTAAATTTAGCTAGTCTGGCACAGAGAGTGGGAGAACAAGTGGAGCTAAAGGAGGATGGGACAGATGGATAGGATGGAGAAGGAGACAGGTAGAGATAATGTAAGAACATATGAGAAAAAAGAGGGTGATAATGTTGTATGAGATCCAAGAAGAAGAGGGGAGGGGGGAGAGAAAAGCAAGAGAAAGTAAAAAAAGAGAAGCAGGGAGAATAAGCAAACAAAATAAGTGAAAAAGCTTAATGGTCATTGGAAGTGACTCAACACCAGCTCCTGCCAACAAGCTTAACATTATCTAGCTGTAAATCTGCTAATCAACTGCCAGGATGTCAGGAAAAGCTGCAGTTGACGATGACTACATTAAAAATGACAGATTGAGACCTGCTTCCAGGTTAACTTCTTTCAACTAGCTTTTACTGCTCAGTGTTATTTCTCAGTGTAGGATTTTTCATCATTCTATCTGAAAAGCTTTAAGAAATTGTTCAACTTTGTCAGAAATATGTTGGCAAGAAGTTTCAACATTACTTATTAAGTTACAACCATGCTGGGTAACTTAGCTTAGCACCAAGACTGAAAAACAGCTTGCCTTGCTCTGTCCAAAGATACTAAAATCTGCCTACTAGCATCTGGAGCCTCCTGGTTGCCTGGCAACCTCCTGGTGACAAGACTCCAGGAAGTAAATGCTCTCGGCCAAGAGATATTCTAGTACATTACCATATGGTATGTGTATTAATTAGTACAATTTAGAGGTGCTAGTAGGCAGATTTTGGTACTTTTGAACAGAGCCAGGCTAACTGCTTCCAGTCTTTATGCTAATCTAAGCTAAGCTAAAATAAACTAACTGTCTCCTGGCTGTACCTTAATTTTTAACAAAGAAACCCAGGAGTGGTCTCAATCTTCTCATCTAATGCTCAGGAAAAAAAGCAAAAATCTTTTTTCTTCAGATAAACAATTCCTTTAAACATGATAATGGGGTTTTCAATCCATATTCCAAGAAGATGGGTATCTACTACTGTACAGGCAAATAAATACTGCACACTATTACTTTAATCAAGATAAAGCCAGAAAATTTTGTATGCAACTCTGAATTTAGCAGAGATGGCATAATACATTTTTTATCACATGATATGGACATTTTTATCCTGAAAAAACATAGGGAAATAATCTTTAAAATCAGTAAAGACCATGTAAGTCAAGTCAAATACAGTATAATCTTTAAATATATGAATGATAAGGCTGTTGAAGACTAGTGTACTTTCTAAAGCACTGCTCAAGTGCTAAAACTAAAGTCTGAAAGTCGCTGCCCTTTTCTCATTGATGAGCCTTGCTGAGTGGCCAACTTAATTATAACACACTAGACTGAAAGCAGAACATCACAGCATCAGCTCCTTTGCAAGCCAAAAAACATCTTTGTCCTAATACATGTCCCACTGTTATAGATGTTCCCATCTCTGGTTCACTGTGCTGTATGTACTATTTTCAAGTGATCCATTCTCATGTGCTGACGTAATTCTTGTTTGAATCATGAAACTAAATGTAAAGTGAGTGGCAATAGCCTCAACGTTCAAGAACTGAGCTTTGGACCAGGAGAATGTCGGCTTAAATCCCCAAATTAGTCATTATCACTAGAGGACTGTGGTTGTACTGGTCAGATCCTAGATCGGAATGTGTGCAACTGAATATGAGTGAAGCAGAGTGCTGCAGGAAACCACATCAAGCCTTCTGAAAAAACCTTCTCTGGGTAAATGAAGGTTGAATTAAAGTTAATCATCCAATTCTATATACAAATCTTTTACCCGAAGACAAACAAGATGTTCCTGTTCTCTCTTGACGAGAGTGTCAGGCTATGTCACTCCATGGTGAATTGATACTCCTGTTAGGTGAGTGAAAAAGTGCCCGAACAGAGAGAGAAAGATGTTCACAAGGTGTGTTTTCATGTTTATAAGTTTGTGCTTTAAAAAGTAGGTCTGACACAAAGAAAGACGTGTGCAACAGCGCCTTTATGTACTCTGAGCCCTGGGATTAAGGAGAGAGAGACTTGTTTCAGGGCATTTTCTGTCTGCATCAATGTTTGTGTATCAGCCCACGTCATGATCTGCCTGCATGTGTCAGCTTCCCATCTGAAATAGAAGTTGGGTTTTGTCTAAGACACTCAAGGATTTTAAGATGCTTTTCTTCTGTCAATGGCTATGATGTATCTTTGGTTTAAAAAAAACACTGTTGGCTCAGGCATCTAGTCCCTTAGTCATCTTACATATGAATTGTCACACATTGGGCACTTTTATTCAAAGAGCCATACAGCAAAAAAAATATACGGATATTCAGTCTGGGTGGCTAGAAAAACAATTAAACCTAAAATTGCTGCTCTTCAACCTGTTGAGAGCTTAATTTCTAAAATGTTTGAATATCATAACACATCGACTTTATGAGGTCATAATGTGTCAATGTTGTGTTTACAGATTGTGACAAAAAAAATCAATTAATACTGCTTTACAAATGATTAAAATGACAACATGTAATATGAAAGTGGTTGCGTGACAAACCCACAGGACTATCAGACAATCCCGCAGCTTTATGCAGTTAGCCTCGTTTAGCTCACTGTTTTGGTTGTACAGCCTATAGATTATCCATATGGTTTAGTCTCACTGTTCACATTAACCATTTTTCCTGCAGCGGGCAGCTGTTTGAACCCACTGTACACTACTTACCAAGCACCAAATGGGAGACAGACAAAGTTATCAAATAGCTCATGGACAACGTCAAACATCTAGCAGCGAAAAATCCAGATACTTTTCTCAACAGTTGGTGGTCAAAAAAGAATAATAATGCATATGGGAAATACTCAATATGTGCAATACAGGCACTCAAAGCGTGAACACAGAAAAGGCTTGGATCGGCAGCAACTCTTGATGGCTACGCAGCCACATGCAACATAGAACGGCTATTTTGAGTTCAAGTGTGGGCCGCTTCCTATACTCTGACAAAATCTTGTATGATGTTAACATTTCTTGCTTCATTAGATTCTGCTTGACGGCAAATTCTGCCTATAGGTGCCACTAATGTGATTCAGAGGCTTGAGTCACGCATGCTAAAATAAACCACAATAGTCAGGTTGTCATGGTCTGCACTGCTTAGGGCATCATTGGCCGGCACCCATATCGTATGTGACACCCCCTCCTATTGACCCCCCTGCTGGACTCCTCTTTCTGTCACAGTATTCTCTCTTGTCTCTTCTCTTTTCCATTTTTGGGCCTGTCCTCCACTCCACCTTTGCATGTAATTTGTCCGTGTTCCTCACTCATTTCACAGCACATTTTTTTCTTACATTGTTGCAGGATATAAAATAAGTGTTTTTCAGCTTGGCTCATGCATGTGTGTATTTGTTGATTTTTACACCTTACTATTTAATTGTAAATTAATAAACAGGGTCCGTTTGAAACTAGGCTCTTATTTATGCATCTCACAAACTGTAAATTCAACAATTGCCTTCTAGCTGCACTCCATTTACCCATGCCTATATTCTCCAATAAGGATGGAAAGCACTACTTTGAACTTTAAAGAAAAAAAGCTAATCCACTTTCCTCTCAGGTTCTTTAATGCACAGAAATGTTTTTTTTTTGAGGTGAAGCAATTTCCTAATCCAAGCTCTGCTGTTGGCCTCACCTACTGAATATCAATTTTTAGGGAGGGAGTCAGGCACTCCATCCAAAAAGCCAACTTGCTTTTTCAAGTCAAATCAGAGACTCTACTGTCACCGTTAAGTGTGTGTTCAAGAGGAGAGAGAGCAGCAACAATCAGAATGTAAGTACAACAGCCTGTGCTAACTAGATGATGCCGGTGCCAGAATGTGTGTGTTTTCATGTGTCTGTGTCTATTACTGCCTGTCCTTGCCTCTCTGTCTCACCAGGGCTCAGTGCTGGCACACATGATGTCTTGGCTTTTCTCCCCTCTTCTTGGCACCAAAGGCTCGGTGGCTAAAATACGGTCCTTGCTAAGCATGCGAGCACCAGTAAATTAGAAAGGGGATAATTGGAAATCATTCTGGAGTGGAGTTGGAGGGGGAGCTGTGTAACAAGGAAGAGGCTGCAGTGCCTGAGGACAGCTTGTTTCATCATAACAATTGTAGCATTTAACAATCATAAACCACTTCATAGCTAGAATGTGGTAAATATGGCGAACAAGACAGTGATCATTTAGCCCCTGTGTGCAACCACTCAGGCAAAACAGTAGATTCCATTTCCCAATTAACTAAAATACTTCAACAGACACATCAAGCATTGCGCGCGTGCACACACACACACACACACACACACACACACCTTAATGTCTAAAAATAAACCTTCCAAGGTGGCCATGGTTGCCTGGTGCAGCAGAAAGACCCTTTTAAAGAAGGAAATATGAAAGAGGGAACACAAAAGAGACAGAGAGAAAGAGACAGAGAGAGCTGCCCTGCAGTATCTTGTGTTCCCCCCTTTGTGGCTGTGACTATTTTTGTACACTTCAGCCTCCTGGCAAAGTGATGGCAAAGCTGTGAGGCACCTGGACTGTAGTCCAGATACAGACTAACCTGCGTTACACACAAACAGGAATCAACCTACTGTCAAAAAACAGATTAATATCATAGGTGAGTTGTATATGCAAGATGTGATAGATTATATAATAAATAAACTACACCAGGCAACGATTTTGAGTGGGCCATGACTATAAATGCCTTTGACAGATGATACCAAATGCTGTTACTGTACTCTACATGTACATGTGTGTATGTGTATGTATTATCATGGAGCAAGCCTTTATCTGCCATAGCAGACTCAGGAGGGTTCAGATTGTGGATGGACATTGTTAGTCTGTGGGCACGACCACAGAATAACAATGACGGAGGAGGGCACAGGAAATACCACATTTTGAATGTGTTTAAGCATATCAAGCTTAACAGACGTGAGAATGCAACGGAGCAGGGCCTACCAACAAAAACTTGCATGCGCAAACACAGGTCAAAAATACACTGTCTTAAGCAAGAGGAAACTGCTGGCATCGCACCATCATATTTGAAAAATATACATTCAGCACGTCCAAAGTTGCCTACTTTACACATTGTGTAAATATAATGAACAAATCTGCTTATTTTCAGGTATTAAAAATACATTTTTAGTAGTCACTGAAATCTGCAAATTACCAAAATTGTACCATGACCAGAATTAGGTAACAATGACAAGCAGGTGACTGCTAGCTAGCTAAAGATACAGCACTGTATCACTATGTCTTTTTATCAATCTGTACAGAAACTATATGTGACTACTTGTAGTCACCATGAGGTTGCAAAGTAGGAAGTTACTGTGCCCACAAAAACCTCATAACCAAAAAACCACAATTTGTTTCGTTTACACAGGTCTAGATATAACATATTAATTAGCAAGCTTCAGACGAATCAGGCTAGTGATTTCCCCTTGTGTTTCAGGTTAGCATTAATTTCCACTCTTTGAGGTTAAGAAAATCCTTGAGGTGAAAGACAGTTTGTCAGTTCTAATCTGAATGTCGGTTTGACAGGAGATGAGGATGATCATCAAAGTTTTGGACTATTCCTTTATAGCATTCAACATTTTTAGGATCACTGACTTGAGTGCATTTTGGAATAAATCAGTTCAGTTGCTAGGATCCTCCCTTATCCAAAGCCTTACAGTGTTCAATAATTAAGGCCAGGGAGACTATTTGATGTACTACAGCAAAGCACAATCTTCTAGTGAGTAAAATACCTTCTGTATACCTGCAGCATTGTATTAGGAAGTAGAAATGTGAGTAAACTATAAATCTTCAAACATCATTATAAATGACTAATTTGTCAGTATAAACAACAATACACTTTCAGAGTAAACTGAGGACAGGTTCAATCTCCCTTACGTGCATCACTGTATCCATTATTATCTCTTAAGCTGCAGGCTATTAAATGAAACATAGTTTATTTTTCAGCTTCAAAATGAAAATAAAATCAGATTTTCTTGGTTTTTCTAGGTATAGGTGATGCAGGGTGTAGCTTGCGGCCTCCTCTCTTAGCTTGGATACTTTGATTTGTGCTCGTTAGCAAAGTGGTACCTCTCCCATCTTACGTAAGACTTCTCCGACGAGCAAACTCATTACTGATAAGGGCAACATGACATGGAGTCTGAGCTACAGTAACATCGCTGAGCAGCACCAGACACAGGCACATTTATAGACTTTCCCTACATCAAAGGGAGCAACAGTGAGAAAAGCAAAGGGATAGCACCACTAAGGGAGAGTCTGACACAGAAAAGACACTGTGTTCAAAGGAGGATAAGCTCCAAAAAACCACTGGCATTAAATAGGTCTCCCCAAGGCCTTATAAAGATAGGAAAGGATTTTTAAAGGATAAAGAAAAATAAGACATAAAACAGAGGGAAAAAGATAGGCGAAGATGGAGGGCTGGGGTGGAAAAAAGAAAATCCATCAAGGTGACTCATGAGACACCTGAGTCTAGGATCAAGCCTAGATAGAAATGGCAGGCTTCCTGTTGCCCTTTAAATCCTTTTAGGAAACAGAGATTACACCTACACATGCACACATGTTCACACAGTAGGCATGCACTCTCAACCATCACTGTTTCAATGGAAAGACCTACAGAACTTCAGCTAAATAGATCACAAAACAATTACATTCTCAAATGTACCCACACATATCGTAGTGATGAAAAGTCATTGAAACAAGCAACACACCTACAGTATGCAAGCTCACACCAGCTTGCTCAGTCTGCATCATCTCCAACTTAATCAACAGTCTTGCAAATAAAACATACTGTTAAGTTCCCACACACACACACACACTCACTCACTCAGGTACACAGTCTGGCCCACTCTCATGCGTCAGCAAGAGAACCCCTACTGACAGTCCACATTATGACAGCGAATGACACAGAAGCGAGGCACAGTACGTAGGGGGTAGATGACTCAACCAAGGGGTGTATGTGTGTATGTGTGTGTGTGTGTGTGTGTCAGCTGTATTCCATAGGGTACTGCTGTTTTAACATTTAAGACTTGATCTATTCTCATCATGTTATTTTAACTGAATTAATAATTGTATTTAGTACTAGCCACGTCGTTCTTAAAAACAAAACTGAGCTGAGGATTCTGGCTTTAAGACGAGATGGTGATGAAAGGACTAATCTATATCCAATTAGAGCATCAGTGGCTTGGATGCCCATCTCTCCAGCGTAATTACATTTTTCCTGTGCTTGGCCTCAATTAAGTGATTGTGCAGTGCAGTTCCACATTATCCCAGTAAGCATGTGCAATTAAGAGCTGCAGAAAATTACAAGAATTCGAAAACTTAAAAGAACTTATGACCTACTACTCTTTCTACTGTAAACAAATGATGGCCATCTTGTTTTGAAATGCTACTGTGGAGCTGGGGATAAAGTGTCACACCAATATAAGAGTACATTTTATATTTTTGTGACAACAAAACTAAATAAGGGCATGGAAGATCAAACTAACATTCAAACTTTTCAATGTGCGGGATACATTCTATACTGGCATGTCAAAAAGCTGATTATGGAATAGTTTGACATTTTTGGCAAATATGCTTAATCGATTTCTAGGCGAGAGTTACATGAGAAGATTGATACAACTTTCATGTCTGTATGGTAAAGCTAAAGTCAGCAGCTGGTTAGCTTAGCACTAAAGCTAGAAAAAGGGAAACAGCTGGCCTGGCTCAGTCCAAAGATAACAAAATCAGCCTCTAAAGCTCATTAAATAACATGTTGAATCTTGTTTGTTTAATCCATACAAAAACATGTGTAAGACAGACTATTTGCTGTTTAAAGGGTGATTATGTGTCGAGGAATAGCTGTTTCACCTTCTTTCCAATATTTATGCTAGGCTAAGCTAAACAGCTGCTGGTTGTAACCTTATGTTTAACAGACAGCAGTGGGGGTTGGATAGATCGTCTCATCTAATTCTTCACCAGAAAAAGAAGTCTATTTCCTAAAATGTCAAATTATTCCATTGAAAATTCACAGACTGCACTGTACTGACATACACGTGTTCTTACATTTTCACCTTCATATCTGAGTAATACTAACAGAAAGTAAAGTGCATATTTCTTAGAGGTCAACATTTGTTTGCCAAATGTTCCTTTTCTTTGATTTTCCCATTAGAAATTTGCATTTCCTGTACATAAATATGGTGCAGTTGTTTCCCAGCGTAGTTCCTCGCTGTTAGAGAACGCTTTTCAGAGAGCCATATATACACGGCAGATTACTAAGGACACACTTAAACCACCAACAAACAAAGTAGTTAACACGTGGAGCCTGGATAGAGCTTCTGGTTGACAAACACAGGATTGTGCTCGGAATCGCATGACCATGTCAAGAGGATATGATCAAGCATTGTACTGTGACTAACCTATGGCTTTCTTTACTTTAACTCTGCATGGCTTGTAATTTTCAATGAATGTGTGACTGTATAGATAATGAGTGGCAAATAGACAATAACTAGGACACATGGAATCTGAAGTGGGTGTGGCATATGTGAATATGTTTTGCCTGCATGCTGAGAAACCACTCAACCAAAGCACGTTTTGGCCTCTATTCCTATAATATAGTGATTCTACACCATAGAGTACCATCTGTTCTGTGGAACAGTCTTGTGATGTTGCTTCCATATGAGACAAAACACCACAGTAACACCAGAAAACTAGTCTGCACACCTAGGGAGACAGGGAGGCCAAAAGTGTTTGGCTGCCACTTCATCATTAGGCAAGCTATGACAATAAATAGACACTCTCTCATATACAGCAGGGGAGGCTGTGGGACTTATGACAATTGTAGTTTTAATAAAGTTGCTTACCTCTCCTAAATGAGGAGTAGGATTAAATCCACACAGATTGCACACTTTCTTCTTGCACTCTGTGCAAACGCTGTAGTTGGGTGTGTCTGCAGATCCAACGTTCAGCTCCACATTACAGAGAGGGCAGCTTTCCTTAGTTGTTGAGGCTGGGGCAGGTGCAGGTTTGGCTGCTGGGGCCATCTCCTCCTGCTCCACAGAAATGGTTCTGGGGGGTTTCTTGGACTTTGCAGGTGGGGTGTCAGGAGCAGAGTCTGAATCAGGAGGAGACCCAGGAGGAGAGAAGGGGGAGTCAGGTGGTGAGCCGGGGCCAGAATCCAGAGGGGAACCTGGTCCGGAGTCAGCGGGGGAATCTGGCGGCAACCCAGGTGAAGAATCAGCTGCCTTCTGGTCCTCTCCAGTGACAATATTGGTGGCTGAACTCAAGAGCGACGATCCAAAGCTGAACATTTGAGAAGCAGCAGCTGGAGGTTTTGCTGATTCTGTCAACCCTCCAAAACCTCCAAACAACTTCCCAGCCACTGACTCCTCCTGCTTTGGTGCGGCCTGCGCTTGAGGCTTTGACGATTCCATCAAACCACCAAAACCGCCGAACAGTTTACCTGTAACAGACTCTTGTGAAGCAGCCGCAGGAGGTTTGGCCGCATCTGCAAAACCTCCCAGACTGATACCTCCTAACCCCCCAAAGAAGCTGGACTCCTGTTTGGCTTTAGCTGGAGACTGCTGGGGAGTGGACTTCTGCTGAATGGGGCGGCCTGTCTTGGGGTCAATTTTGGGGGATCCTCCCACTGAGGAGCCGGGGGAAAGAGGCCCAGGAGAGGTAGGACCTGGGGATTTCTGCCTTGGTGTGGTTGGCGGCGTTAATCCTTGGTCGGTGGTACTCTGCTGCTTTATCAGCAGCTTGCCAGGCTTTCCAGGTGCCTGTCTCTGGGGCGAGGGTGGGGCCGAGCCTTGTTTGGGTTTTGCCATGCCAGAAGGATCCATACCACCCATCGCTCGTTGCATCTGGCAGTTCAGACATAGCCACTCTTTACCCTGTGCGTGAAACAAAAGATGGATTCGATTTGACTGGAACAAATGTCCACACTGTTATGAGCACAGACATCAATGGCATGTGTAATTACAGTACATATACAGGCAAGCATAACCAATTAAACCCCTAAAATAACCGTTTTCTTTTTGTGTAGCATAAAATAAAGACACATTTAGAGACCTGTCCATTAATTTGTCTATCAAATGATAATTAATCCTATTTACCCCAGCCAAATTGCATCTTATAAACACAATATAATTAAAATCTGGCAACAATTATATAAATGCTAAACAGTCAAAAGGTACACTGGATATTTATTTTAAATCTTTTTTTTTACATTAAATATTTAATTAAATTTGAATACAAAACCTGTTATTCTACACATGGTTGTTTCAATTAAGTCTGTAAACCACAGGAATGTTTTCAGCAGACTGTTAGCAGAAAGGCAAATACTATTCATGTATCAATTCTGTTTGATCTTCCATTCATTATAGTGACTGTATATGTTAGGCCAGCAGTAGCATTTCTTTGTCTGTTCTGGCCATACAGTATATCATAACACCTGTTCTCAAAAATGCCTGGCTACACCACAGTCATCTGTGTTTAGTGTACAGGGTATCTCCTTGGTTTCCACTGTGTGAAAATCACAGTGTTTGTAAGGGCCAATGTTTACAATTTGATCACTATCTAGAACAGAACAATGTGTGTATTCTGTGTATTGCATATAATGTAAACACAGATGAGGTAAATTCAAACAACCTGTAATGTATACTACAGCATAGTTTGTAAAGACAATATACTAAATTCAAAATCAAAGAAAATCCATTTCCTGCACTGTTCACTCTCCTAAAGAAATGGCCCCTATTGTTTTGTAACAAATCCGAAAAAGAAGCTCAAGCAGAAGGAACCAGTCATTCTGCTGTGCCGTAATCATGGCCCACCAGTGTTTACCATCCATGTGCGACGAAGTGCCTTCTCTGGCTGGCACAGTATCTTCCTGTGGCCATGACATGAGTCACCTTGATCAACATTCCCTGGGTCCATATGGCCCCTCTGTTTCTCAAACCATGTGCCATTATTATGAGATGCACTCCCTTTGCACGGCTTACAGAACAGCAATACGCTGCTAACAGGCTAGTTCTGAATTAAAATATATGGAAAATATACAGTATGCACATTACCAATTTATTTTTTATTTTTTAAATCTTATTTGAAACATGGTGTCAATAACATCCATTGTTTCCAATTCAGTTTGATCCTTTTTGAGAATTTACTCTCTTGTATAACAAAATTATTTTATAATGTTGACTAAACTCTTACTTTTTGGAAGTAAATCTACATTTTTTGAGTCAATAAGCTTTTTGGATTACATTTTTGCAATGCAATATGGCTTGGGAAAACTGACTGGATAATTAAAAAGTTGAATAATGTGTGACCTTTTCTACCTTCTGCCATCAATAACATGGACTGTTGTGTGGATTATTAGATAAATGCCAGTATACCCGGCAGTGGACTGGAATTGTGTTTGCCCATTGGATATTTGTCATTTGTAAAACTGACAGCTACATACACAAAATGCTTACATCAGAGTCATTACAGGACCTTGTATAAGGAATGACACAGTTGAAACCGTTTAAAAAAGGAATAGGAAAAAAGAAAGTAATCTCTATCTTACCTCTGAGTCTGGGGGACTGAACCCACAGAGGCTGCAGACCTGGTTCTTACACTCAGTGCAGTTATTGTAATTAGGTGGGTCCTTAGACCCAATGTTCAGCTGGGAGGTCTTACACAGTGGACAGAGTCCTCCTCCAGGCTTTCCAGCCCCCTGCTGACCAGGAGGCCCTCCACTCTTAGCTGGCTCTCCAGGATGAGCCCCAGGGCCTGGTGGCCCTTGCTGTTTGGGTCCTGGCTGGCCAGGTCCTTGTTGAGGGGGTCCCCCTTTTTGCTGGGGAGGACCACCCTGTTTGGTGCCTTGAACTGGTGGTCCTTGACCTTGCCTGGGGGCCTGCCCAGGAGGTCCTTGGCCAGGGAGACCTGGGCCTGATTTAGGCCCCTGGCCTGGCGGTCCCTGACCTTGCCTGGGACCCTGCCCAGGGGGTCCTTGGCCAGGGGGACCCTGGCCTGGTTTGGGCCCCTGACCTGGTGGTCCCTGACCTTGCCTGGGTCCCTGCCCAGGGGGTCCTTGCCCTGGCCCCTGTCCAGGAGGACCCTGACCCTGTTTCTGTGGTCCTCCCTGTTGTGGTCCCTTTGGACCTGGACCTTGCTGAGGGCCCTTGCCTGGTGGTCCTCCCTGTTGTGGTCCCCTTGGACCTGGCCCTTGCTGAGGGCCCTTGCCTGGTGGCTTTCCTCCCTGCTTGGACTCAGGTATATCTCCCTCCTCCTCATCCCCAAACAGTCCAAACTTGGCCATGTTGACAGAATCACCCATGGAGGATATGGAGGAGGAGACAGAGGAGGTCATAGATGAGACGGCATTGAGCGGGTTGGACCCACTGAGGAAGCTGGAGCCAAACATGCTGGATGACTTGGTCTCTGGGTCTTTTGGCTCCTGCCGGAATCTGGATTCAAAAAGGCTGAGGGATGAGGGGCTGCGGCCCGGTGTGGGCCTGGCAGGTGGGCCCTGGTTGAAGGCGTCTACAGTGCGGCTCTTACTGAGACCTGTAGGGCCCCTGGAGGCCCCTGGAGAACGCTGATGGGCATCAGATTCTGATGGTCTGGAAAAGAGGAAACAAAGAGATTGTTTCTCTTAGCAGCTGTTTGTGTTTCCGTTGGTAATGTGAGAAACATGTATAAGCTAAGTTCACACCAACTCTCAGCTGACCCAACGCCGAAATAAAACAACAACAACCTAACTGTTAACAAGAGTTTAAGACCGGATAGTTCTGAAATATACTTAAGCTTCTTTATCTACCTTATCCCCTAATGTATCGTTGCAATTTGTTTGGTGGTGATCAACTGACATTAAAATCATGAGAACCGAAATAGCTCTCTCTGCTGAATCAAATCATAAACAAACACTCATGCTGTGTGAAATATTACTAGTATTAGATTGACATCATGACTATGAGATTACCACATGAAAGAACAATGTGCACTGTATACCAGTGGGGAAACAAAGTGTCTCTCTTTCTAAAACATTATTAACATTCTGTGTAAACATGAATGTGGATGTGATTTGCACAATTATCATCCAGTTTTGTTTTTGGTTGTCTGCGCACTACGGTATATATAGTCTTTGATCTATTTGCCATCTCGGACAATATTGCTTGGAATATTTGCTAACCCCACTGCCTCTACTGTACAGCTTCATTGTGCTAATAATAAAAGTGAACACCATAGAAGCAGCTCTTTGTGATCTCAGGCCTTTCAACACACCAGTGAACACAAAATGTGTAGCCACCAGCCCTGGAGTAAAGCTGAGAGGAAAGTGAATACTGCTGAATGACACGGAGTGTAGATCACTGAGGTAGAGAGGGAAACGCTCAACTCCATGGGGGTAAGCTGAGACATCTTTGTTAGCTCAGGTTAAGAGGCAACATACACAACATGCACACACTGCTAGGCACAGGCGTGAGTCAGTCAACGTTAAATCTTTAGAGAAGTGCACCAATGGACTCACAGCTGATTGGATATTGTTTAATTATTGTATGAAGATGTGTGTTACACAACATACACACACTTTCTCAGGCTGCCGTTTGAATGCCCCTAATGCTTCTGCCATTATGTCTGAGATAAATCACATTCCCAGGCAATAAAGTTTAATGCTGTAATGAATATAGCATTTGATTTTTGTTTTTTTTCTTTTTTTACAATGAGCACTGAGTAATACATGACTTTAGAGGGTAAGAGCCCAGCAAACATAAGTAGTGGTGTTGCAATGCCTGCTGTTTGCCAATCCACTTCAGCGTGTGTTTCAGCACCACGGACAGCGACCGGGCTCATTCCGAGAACGATGCCTCAGCAGCAGAAGATGAAATCCCACTTTTACATGAAAAGAAAAATCAGAAAGGGGCAGGAGGGACGTCTCTGAGTGATGACATTAACGCTGCTCTTCTATTTATAGTCATATTAATATTGATGCCCCCCCCCCCACTCCCTGCATCCCCTCCCCCCTGCCATCTCCAGCTCAGATATAAATAACAATTCTTCCCCCCAAGTTGGAGCCAATTAGCAGTGCCGCACATCCACGCCAGTTGATCATCTGTCGAGGAATCTTCAACGATTATATAAGTATAATGTGAAATGTGAAGCGTTACTGAGCTGGCAGCACATAGTTTTCAGTGGCAGCTTTCTGCCTCCCTATCCACAACACAACATATTCCCCACACAACCACAATTTAGCGAAATTCAGAGGTGGACACTCTAATTGGCGATGTTAGAGATCGGATAAGGCTGCGATCCTGTTCAGCTGGGTGTTAAGGCGTCGTTCAGGTGAAGAATTAAAAAAAAAAGAAAAAAAAGAAACACTGGGCACGACAGATTTTCTTACCCAGCAGGCATTTCGAAAATTTCGCACAAATACTGGAGGTGTGTCTCTTACGCTGTGATCTCACACAGAGAGACACACCGCGGACACTGAGGCAAACAATTCACCGATTCAGACTAAATTCAGACGTTAAATCTCCTAAAATCACTGAACTATTCAACGAGGCTTGTACCTCCACGTTCAAACAGCAGATACACAACGTTCAAAGCGGCAGCGTATCAACTGAACGTGCCCAGGCCATGTTCGAGCTCTATTAGGCGACAGGGATCTTTTTCTGTCATGCAGATGATTAGATGTTAATGATAATCCATTACAGTGAGCTCTAAGGATGGAATCATTTCTTCGTGCGGTTAGGAGGATTAAACATGGGCGTGAACGGGCTCTCTCCCTCCTTATAGCATCTTGGACGCTTTCCAAATCATGCTTCACACAACCACAACACAGCTACTCGCTCCTCTCTCACGTATCATTGGTTGGTGTGGGTATTTTAAGTGCATCGGGATAAATAAATAAAAAATGCTGGTTAAAAAAAAGCCCTGCCTTCGTGCAGCTGCTGCGCCTCCGGGCTGCCTGCCTTGCGCCCTTGACATCGCCGCGGCGAGCTGCCTCCTCTGCTCCTCGCTGAGTTCATTCAGGTTGACCGGAGTCCCATCGGGGACCCGGACGAAGCCGCCCTTCCCGTCAGGTGCCAGCCCCTCTGGTAGCCCAGACGGAGGCCCATCGCCTCCTTCCAGGCTCGCTTCGTTCCCCATGATCGACCCCTCCCGTCCCCTGTATTCGGATCAATGCACGATCCGAGCCCTCTCCGCGTTTTATGTCCAAAGTGCGCAGCGAAGACGGCGTTCCTCGGTGTCGCGGGGCATCTCAGATGGTGTATTTTCAGTGGTTACTTCCTTTCCCTGTGCTGTCTTTCCATTTCCCTCGTTTCTTCTTGTTTTTCTGTGTCGCGCATCTCTGCAGCTGTACAGTTACCACCGTTTTCCGCGAGGGATGTCTCAGTTTTACTATTGCTCACAGTCACAGAAGACGGTTTCCGGTAGGTTTTACAAAATAAAATCGCAATTAACTGGCCTTAATGTAGGTATTCAATTTCGTGCAATTACAAAAAAAATACCGTAACTAAATAATGCAGAACATGCAATTACGAGAAACATTAAAGATCGTAATACTCGCATACACATTGGTTATATCTCACAAAAATAGGACATTCGTGTAGGTCTTACAGCCTATCAAATGAATGGAAAGAGTGGCATGGCTGCGCGGTTCCTGGTTTTGCTCTGTCACAATGCCAGCCCATTCATTTAAACCTCCAGCAGAACGTTTTAAGTCTTTTATATTGAAAGCAAACGCGTAGAACTCTCGTTCTTTTCTGTGTAACATTGCTCGTCTTGACGCAGATTCTCCAGCAGCCTCTGCGCTCTCCTGCTCACCGCGCATGTCCCGCCTCTGACAGGTGATCAGAAGACATCAGCGGAGGAAAACGCTTTTAAAGGGGACTAACTCAACTGCACGTCTTTGAAATGTGGTCGACTGTTTAAAGAGTGGAGGCTTGGCGGAACAGAGACGAGTGGTGTGTGTGGGTAGGGGGTCACTGAGGCTTCTCTTTCAGTCCTTTATTACGTTTTTGATTTGTAAGTAAAAAGGCCAAAAGAAGATAGTGATGTAAATGTGGGTCAAGTATCTGGGGTTTGTGGAGGTTCATATATACTGTATGCTCACACTCCACCTCTCCATGTGCAAAGTCTCCCAGATATTCCAGGATCAGAAAAAAGACTTTCCAGGCTTTATGGATAATAAGTAACTCTATGTGCATCTTATCTATCCAGGACTAGCCATGCAGTTCACAGAGCAACTAAATACCATTAGAGCAGTGTGATTCCAGAACGTCAGATAATATTAGGGAAATGGCTACCATAAAATATTTAAAAACACAGATAAGACATCTGCAAAGGTCTTCAGAATAATATCTCTTATAATTTTTTTTTCAGTTGGCAATTATAGGATGTCTCATATTAAATCAAATCCCTTTACGTTCTAAAATATGTTAATGTGCAGGTGTAAACAAGGAGAAGCACGTGGGGATATCAGATTGACTGTAGCCAGACACATCAAAATGAATGCTTTAGTTCCTCTCCTCCCGTGAAGAATGGGTTACTGGTTTTATCATGGAGAACAATGCATGTGATGAAATGACTGTAATATAAAATCTCACTAATGAAAAGGCAACACAGAGGCTGCAGTATGTTGCATCTTTAAAACATAATATCCCACGCATCAATATATGAAGAGGAAAACAAACCTCCAGTATATTCAGCTGCGCTGTACTGAGAATATGCACAACCAGGCGCCGGATCCAGTGAGTAGGGTATTAAAATACGTCGGCTCGGCTGTACGTCAAGCAGATGTGTTGCAATATGACAGCAAGTGCTCATTTGCTGAGCTGTCTGTGGAGCTCTGGGGCAGATGTGTCCTCTTTGCCCCCAGCTCAGAGTCCCCAGTGCCTGGGCAGGGCTGGAGAGGAGGACTGGGTGACTAGATTCTGTACCCTGTGGAACACATCCAAAGACCAATATTATGCTTTTCCATCCTTTTTTTTTTACTACATGGGAAATATTCTGAATCAAAGCATTAAGGGTCTTGTGACACTACAGTTCATCATTTAAACTGCGTTTTAGATGTGATGACAGCTCCTGCAAGTGAGATTTCTCTTTGCTGTTGTGTGTTGTGAGTCTAACTTTAAAATATCAATAGGGGACTGAATAACAAGTAAATGCGCTTATTTGTGTCCTTGCAGGGAGTTATATAAGTCTGATCGCACTCATGTCTGCACAGTAAATATGAGGCTACAACCAAGAGATGGTTAGCTTATCTTAGCTTAGCATAGCATAAAGACTGGAAGCAGGGAGAAACAGCTAACCCTGGCTCTGTCCAAAGGTAAATCCACTCACTAAAACCTCTAAAGCTCACTGATCTCTACTCACACAACAACCAAAGTGTAATACACACTGCTAACAGTCTTTATGTTAAGCTAAGCTAACCATCTCCTGGCTCTGTGTGTGTGTGTGTGTGGGGGGTCCACCTGACCAACAGTCCACCATTGTAAGTTCTCTTTTCTTTATCTTCAGATCTTTTTATTCATCTCCCTCTTTCCTTTCAGTCTTTGTCCCTCCCCCCTTCTCCTCCTCCTCATCTTAGTGTATGTGTATGCGTTGGAAGAGATGAGTTTTGGTATCTGTCTTCAGTGATAAACGATGGTGGTGTAGCGATTGCTTTGCACCTCCCCTTCTTCCCACTGATCGCTGAAGCATGGCCTGATTGTCTCTACGCTGTCAGGCGGAAGCAGCACGTACATGCATGCTCTCTCTCTCTCTCTCTCTCTCTCTCTCTCTCTCTCTCTCTCTCTCTGTATTTCACCCACACATTCACATAAACACACTGACTGAGGCACCCAGTCGTGCAAAGCAAACACATTCACCCAGACAGAGGGATGGACAGACAGACAGACATTCACACAAACACACACAGGTGTAAACACACGACATCAAACACAGGCCTGGGGACAAGCACTCTCTGAAGCATGTGCAAACCCAGAAATGTATACACACACACCTGCTTACAGTGTACACAGAGTAAACTCACTTGTACGATGCTGGCAGGGTCCTTTAAGCATAATCATAATATTGAGTATATATCTGTTATTGCATTTTATCCAGAGGTGGAAGACATAGATTGTGACTACATCGATTTGTAAGTGGTATTTAAGTGTTGTGGCAGGTTGAGGTGGAACTAGTTTTGCTACTTTGTATATGTATTTTAGTCCAAGGGTTCACAACCTAGGGTCTGTGCCCCTCCAAAGGGTCACAGGATGTGGTAGGAAAGAAAAAAGCAAAACAAAGTTCTTCTAAAGACAATTTAAATGTTTTAAATTTTGGGACTTGTCTCTAATCTTTGTTTTTTGGCAAAATGTTTGGAGAGTTTGACCTCTTTGGGCCTTGAAGAGTTATTTAAATTAAACATCTGAGAGGTTTAGAGGGGAACTGTACATGCACATCTGAAATGTGACATGGGTACTGTTGTTTTGTAAGGGTCGCAAGCCAAAGAGATTTGGAACCACCCACTGGTTAATATAAAATCTTAATGTGAAATGTATAAAGTATAAAGTAGTATCAAATGGGAATTCTCAAGTAATGTACAAGTACCTTAAAACTGCACTTAAGGCAAAGTAGTTGTACTTGGTTACTTTCCACCACTGAATTTATACTTTGACCAAATCCTCTCCTGGGCATTTACAGTTTGTGTATTTGTGCTGTGTAGCCTGGCCAATGTAACCTGAGTCTGGTAACCAGATAACACACACTGCACAGTGTTCATTAAATTTGAATACTCAGTCGGGGTATGAGGCAAAGACTAAAACAATCAGCTAAAGTTCTAACAATATCTTCCTAAACGCCACCATTTGCAGGTTTACAAAATAAGACAATTTCACCAAATATCTATTGTAGACTGATGCTACTTTTGAGACATGCATGTGATAAGGTTCTTGCCCAAACAAACTACTAGTTCCTTCCTTAGAGAGCTTTAACTCCACAATCCCTTCAACCTTTAAGAAACAAGTGGCTACTGCTCCAAAAGACAAGCAAAAAACGAGTTACATACCTTCACTTTAGTGTGTTAATGTGCCGGAGTGTGTATCTGGTGATATCCTTGAAGTCGGTGTGACGAGGTGAGGCAGCTCCCGGGGAGGCGGTGCACTTGCAAGTAATGTTTCATTTCTGGTATATTAGGACTGAGCCTTTCTCATCCCTATTAGCAACCTGGCACACGCTTAATTCCGCCTTCAACGCCAATTTCTCCTGACCAGCAAGACACTGCGGTCTAAAAATACCTTTAAAGTCACAGAGACTTCCGTCCTTTCCTCACTCAATCTTACTATCTGGTATCTACATGCATGAGCAGTGGCACGTGCACGCTCGGGTGCAACTGCTGCCAGCACACAAACAAACAAACACAAGCACGGGCACAGACAAAGACACACTCATGCACAGATATAAGAGTTCCCTCTAATCCTCTTTTCTTTTGAGAGATAGGGCAATCACAGACTGCTCTGCACTGTAAGCTGTTTTGCTTGTATACACAGTGCAAGTCCTGCTGTAACTCTCAGCTATATGGTGGCAAGTTAACTCTCACAATTAACTGAAACAACAAAACAAGCAAGCAGAAAAGGGCTCCACATCAATTATTCATCCCTTGCCAAACTACATTTTACCCTCACAATACTCTCCCTCACAGCAGCCACAAACACCCCCAGAGCTACACCGAGAAGCTGTAACACCACCATCTGTTGAACCCAGTAAACAGAAGCAAGGGAACATTACAGAAAACATATATGATTAATCTGCAGTATTTGAGAAATAGGCCGTGTTTCTTTCTCTCTCTCTCTGTAGAGGCAGTTTCCTTCCAGCTGAGTTCTCTGTGAATAATGTTCCTCGCTCCCCGAAGACACACAAAAGCGCCTGATTCAGAGACTCAACACAATGTCAGTTATACAAGTTTCTTTGTTTCATACAAATAGACAGCAGCACAAATACAAAAGGCACAAGCATGCAGAGTCAAGAAGACGTATGTGTGCACTGAACTGTCAAAAAGCTTCAATTAATGTCTGTCTCTGAGATTTTGTGTAAAATATCACTAACGTGCTGAAGGCTAAATCCCCCATTACCTGCTTCAGTACCTTGGAGGCTTAACAGTCTGTTCTATCTGCATCTCTTTGTCAGGACCGAAGTGGATTTAAAAAAGGTGCACTGCGTGATTAAGGGATCATAATGATCACCACCAATTCTCCGGTCAGTCTAAAGCGCTGCCAGGAAGTTCTGCAATTTTCTCTTTCAAGGGTAAAGATGATCATTTTTGGACATGAAAACAAATGTGAAATCACATGTAGGATTCTCATCAAGGAGGTTGGTAGGTGCTTGGGTGAAGGACATGGGAAGGAGACTTTAACTGGTAACAAGGCGGTTAATAGGATTTACTGGTCAGTGTCTAGAAGCCAATCTCCAAAGCCACTAGTCCAGTGGCTGATTGATGTAAAAGCAGCGACCTCCTAGCTAATGAAAGGTGCATGGATAACAGTGAGGTGAGAACAAGGCAATATTGGTGAACTTATGTATAAATACATATATATATATATATATATAATTGATTGTCCTTCCCTCTGTTTGTTTACTTTTCTACTCATCTCTTACGTTGGTTGATTGAAGTGGTTCGAAGACAGATAAACAGTGTTAGACCATCAGTCAAGTAATCCTTTTATTGACTGGGATGCTACACAAGGGAGTCTTGGTGTCTCATCAAGGTTGCCAGGCAACCCGGAGAGACTCCAGGAAGTCTACCAGTCAAAAAATAGACAGCAGTCTTGATCTTCTCATCTAACTCGTATATATTTCCCAAAATGTTGAACTATTCTTTTAATTTTAAACCAATGAAAATATTCTCATATTATTCTTTATTTACTCTATTATTGTACTAGAACATCAACTAAACAATGCTGCTGCTCATCAAAATATAACTGGCAGTGTTGATATGTAATTGCTATATTAATGTCTAAACTGACTTGTATTTGGCATCATGGTGCATAGCTCACATCTGACTCGTGCCTTATATGTGTTATTTGAGAAAATCCATTCATGTGGTCTCCTCCTTCCCTCATCTCCAACTTTCACTTTCACATTCTACTTTCATTTTTCTTAGTGAACTGACAGCAGCTGACATCTTAACTAATGCTGCTCCAGGATCTAATGGGCTGATTCATCAGTAGCGGAAGAGGACTGGGAGTAGTCCTTCAGAAAAAAGAAAATATAATTTTAGACAGATAGGGTTGAGAGATAATGTCAAAGCAATTTGGGTTTGAATGCCAATCAAGTCATACACACCCCCGCAGTTCATGAATCATTAACAGCACACACCTGTTGTCTCGGTAGTGCGTCATCGCCGGTGACGTCATCACTTTGCAACAAGAGGGTAAGTCCCTTGAGTTTAGCTAGACTAAACACAGATGAGTCACACTGAAGGCAAATTCAAATGTGCACGTACATACAAATACACAAACACATCACATTCTGAAGCAAACAAGGGGATTACATAAAATACCCAAAAGCCAACTGTCTCTTTAGGCCGCAGGGAGCTCTTCCAAATACTGCTTCAGCTTTAATACAATATCTTTTCTTGGCTTGTAACATTACTTAGGTGATGTTTGGACCAGAAAGCATTGGCAGTCCTTGATGATTCACCAAGTCCTTGAACATAACCTGGCAGCCCAGTGTGAATCAGTATTCTCTCCAAAGACGGACAGGAATAGGTCATTGATCAACTCATCAATCCCAAGTAATCAGCAAATGGAGAGCGTATGAGGTCAAACGGAATCAGTGTTATATCCGTCCCTCCAAACGTGCCCGGCTGTGCAGGCGTGTAAGGTGTCTCCGTTTATGACTCGCAGCCTTGTAGCTCGGTGTTGAGGAGGCGGGATTACAGCCATAAATCACGGCTTCTTAACAACACACAGGGAAACAGCACTCCCAGAGGGCCCTGTCTACACCTTTTCTGGGGGGGGGGGGGGGGGGGGGGGGGGGGGGGGGGGGGGGGG
>JAVQJL010011950.1:0-19618 GCA_036024295.1 Nannoperca obscura
TACTCTATTTTTTTTCCTCCTCCTCCGCCTCCTCCTCCTCCTCCTCCTCCTCCTCCTCCTCCTCTCTCAGGCAGTCCAACACAAACTGCACACACACACACACACACACACACACACACACACAGCTTCAGTTTTGATCACCAGGCAGTATCTGCTCTCATATGGATTAACTGGCAATGGTTTTAACGCTGGAATCGCTTCATGCCAGAGCATGCTATTTTATTCAGACTAATGAGCCCAGAGAACTCTCACTTCCCTTGATAAACTTGATGCATTTTTAACAGACACAAGTTTTAAAATCCCAGATCCCCTGATACATCAGCAGCTCACTACTGCGGCTCAGGCTACTGGTCTCACATGCTGGGCTGTACTGAGCAGTAATTGATTTCTGCCCCTCCAATGCTAAAGATTTATTGTATTGTATATATAAAAATGTAAATACACACCCACATATGTGTGCCTCTCTCAGAGCTCACACCACATTGACTCTCTCTTCACGTCATTCTTGTGGGACTTGACATGGCAGCCCAGGATGAGCACGTTGACATCTTTCTGAAAACGTACAGAGACATTGGTCTGTATCTGATGGACCTACGAATGGACTGACCGGTTATATACGAGCTATAAAATCCCCCCTTACAATGCTCCTTATGCCAAAACGCCCCCTGTCCTAAACTCCTCGACACCCTCCTGATGCCCGCCTGTCAAGGCTGATCAGAACTAAACTGAGCAGCACATCAAAACAGCAGCATGGTGGACTCAGCCCTAATCGGGGTGATGCAGGGTTGCACAAGGCTGGGATGGTGATTATGCAGACGTGGAGGGAGACCTTACTGTATCTGCTGGTGTACAATTTCAGCATCAACAACATTATGCTCCACAGCTGCGCCAGGGCTGTGATGTGTTCAGTTTCTATCTTTTATTTCACCCGGCCAAAAAAAATGCAACAATTAAAGGATAATTGTCGATAACATATACTTTTCTCATTTTGAACAAATCCCATGAAAAGACGGAAACCAACAATTAATTAAATTCTGCTTACACGTGTCGCCTGTGTAGGTCTGGCTGATTCCTCTGTGCCATAGACCTCCATTAAAAACACAACGAGCCACACCAGTGAAACCTTTAGTAGAAACAAATGGACTCAGAGCTGAGAGTTACAGACAGGATAAGTGAGCCGGAAAGTATTGAGAGATGGAATAAGACATTGTTGGTTTTGTTTTTTTCATGGGATTTGTTGGAAATATAAAATAATGAGCTCAACTGTCATTGACGCGAGATGTACATTTCCAGACCAACGTCAGAGACAGAAGACCTGATCACAGCAGGACAGTTTCACAGGTGTGATTAGTAAAATGAATGATGGCTGTTCGGTCTTCAGTTTTAGTGTCTGGCATTGTGCATTCAGGTTCATGCAGAACAAAGCCAATGTTGGTATTATTAGAAACACATGTGCTTTCATGACGAGTCAAAATGTCTGCTGTGAAAAATGCCTATGGGTGAAGTTAGCTTCCTGTCCAACCGATAACAACACAACACGAGTGCTATGACTAACTGCAACCTGTCGCAGCAACAAAGAAATATGTGTTCATTTTTTAAAATCAAAGACTCTGAGTTTAATTATTCATCACATTTGAATAGGTCACTGCCTTTATTTTGAGTGCAAGACAGACAAAGTAGAACTCAGAGCGGGGAGATGGCTGCTTCCCTGTTTGCCTGCGACGCTGTTCATGTCAGAGACAGTCTGCAACGCTGGCTGCAAACTGCACCGGTTTACATCCATGTGCAACAAACGCATCAAGCTCCAAATCTCTGCTGCTCACGGTGTTACGTAGCCTTAAAATAGCACATGTTTGACCCAATATTAACATGCGTCAAAATGGAGAGTTGCATCCGCAGAATGTTCTGCTCCCAACATTAGTCTGTAAGTGTTTTATATGCATTTGTGCACTAAAAACACCCATAGTAAATCACCATAGATGTGCAGTTATGTAGACAGTCTAACTGCTTTACTCTGAAAAGCTTTAAAGCTTATTTTTTACTTTAATGTGACTCAGCATACATTGCTTTTCAAATGGTAATGTTGTTTTTAAGGATCATATTTCACATAGCTGCCAGCAGTTCTCCAAAGCATATTTATATATTTTAAATCAGTTACACTCATCATTTCAAGTTGATGTAAGTTATGAAAACAAACCAGTTATTCACCACACTGGACATGTAGCTACACTCTTTTGTCACTTGTTAATTGTTTGAGGACAAAAGAAACCTTTTTGAAAACTCTTCCTCATGTGTTTAAGGTAGCTCCAACATACATGACTTGAGAGTTTGTTGAACAACTTTGTACTCATGAGCTTTGTTTTTGGAAAATCAAAGATAGAAAACTATATTATATTTATATCTATATTTTTTGCACTGCCATTTCCGGAGCATCCAGCAAGCACTTGAGCACACCACCAAGAAAGTGTTTTTAAAATGACTTGCTTGCCACTGCATTATAATGCATTTATAATTGATCTCTGACAAAAATAAATAAAGTTAGCTTAATGTTTACTGCGATGGATTATAAATCTGAAGCAGGTGTCATGTAGTTCTTTCCTTCCCCCCCCAAAACGTCTTAATCATCTTGTGACCTCTCAGATGTACTTTGCGACCTCCAGGTTGGAAACTACTGCTCCAGAAGATGTTAAGCAATATTTGTAATGAATGAGCTGAAAACACACAAAACCACGGACATTTACCATGACTGCACTACGCTATGATGCGTTGCAGATCATTAATGGACAATGATAAAGTGTCCGGGCTTTGGTTTCTCCCCCCACAGATGGCTACACCACAGATGATATAGAGTTTTACTGGCGAGGTGGAGACGGCGCTGTGTCCGGGGTCGACAGAATAGAGCTGCCACAGTTCTCTATTGTCGACTATAAACTCATCTCCAAGAACGTGGTCTTCTCTACAGGTACAAAACTGTCAACTTTGTCTTTTGTCCTTTGACTTTGTAGCAGCAGGTCTTCATGTGTACTGGCGGCTACTTAAAACTGAAAGCAAGTTATTAGGAAAAGAGACATTTTCTATAAATGAAAATAAAAGTTAAAATCAACACGCACAAAAAAGTTGGTATTGGAGATGGCCATGGCAGGCTCCCTAGTGTCAAGGAAAATATAACTTTTGGTAAGCGTCATTGAGGAAAATCTATTTCTATTTCACTTCCTCTCTCCCTGTGCCTTCTTCAGGTTCCTACCCCCGCCTGTCCCTCAGCTTCAAACTGAAGAGGAACATTGGTTACTTCATCCTGCAGACATACATGCCTTCCATCCTGATTACCATCCTGTCCTGGGTCTCCTTCTGGATCAACTACGATGCCTCAGCTGCCAGAGTGGCCCTGGGTAGGATCGCCTCGCCACTGCTGAGCAGTGACCCTGGGAATAAACCCAAAGCTAAATGACATCAATCCATTAAAATAGCCATTTAATGTACATTGAGACTTGCTTTAGGTTTATAGATTGTGTCTGTCATTATCTCTGTGTTGGGTCTTTTTTTCTCATTAGCTCTAAGCATGTGAGTGATAGCAGTGTGTGATAGGCTGCCTAAATGTCTGTTGTTCAGAGATGACTATATGCATGACTCATGCAGAGCGAGAAGCGTCGCAGCTCGACCTTGAAGCGTGCTGTCTTTCTCTCTGCCTGTCTGTCTATAGGAGGCTCTCATTGGTCGGAGAGTCCGGCTTATCAGAGCCAGATCATCTCTAAATTACAGCCAAACTGAAAGGTGGCAACATTTGCTTAAATGCACCTAACGCATTAGAGTTAATGTTTTTATGCCAATGTCAAACTGCAGCTAAAGTGAAAGCTCCCATTAGTGTTGGGTATGACAGGTCAGAGCAGCAGAGGAAATGGCTTTGAGGCTTTATGTGTGTCTTTCTTGTCACACACCATTTGTTTTCTGGAGTGGGACACACGCGGGTTGGAGCCCCAGACGGTGCGTTCAGAGGGTAACATGATTTAAAGATCTGCCTCCTCCCAGCGTTCTGAGAATGTGCAGCAAGCGTGCGCAGCCAATGAGAGAGATGAGGCTCCATGCTACACTGCTGCACTGCTGGCTGCTGGGTTATTTATAAAACGTGTGAATCTGACCAAATGCAGATTGTGCATGCAGATGACTAATGTATCAAACACAATGTGTGTTTGTCAAAAAAACTGGTGAATCGTGCTGTGACTAATAGCAGATGTTTACAGTGGCCACGCTGTGCTTGTATATAGCCTACAGTTTGTTCCGTGTCCATTTGGATACATGATTGGATATAAATCTTACTCACATGAAACACACACGCATGCAGTTTCAGTCTCAGGAGGTTTCCAGGGATACTTCACATTCATTCAAGCCTCTCTGTTTGCTATAAATTCAATATAATGTACGTGATAAACATGAATGCTTATGTATACGATCACATGCTTAAATCCTTTGATGCACCTGATCCCAGTTATTTTGATGTAGTGTCAATGTTCACTCATTTATTACTCACTGTAAAATAGACATCCAATAGTCTACTGAATAGTGAGCAGTACATTTAGACTTTGGACATTTACACTCACATCATTGACATGTGTAGAGTGGCGTATTAGTGATGACTGTAATTTTTGTATCTTTAAAAAATGGAGCATTGCTTTGTGAGCATGTTACATGTAATTAACACAGCTTTTTTCTTCCAGGTGTGAATGTTTTAGGGCACTACATAGTGTATAGATTTGCACGTTAAGAATCTTGACACTCAAATAACATATAATAAAAAATACAATAATGTACACAATAATAAAGCACAATAATGTAAATTGAGAGTGATTTTGGAGTCTGCAGCCATGCTAGGTTGTACTTGTGCACAGTGGTGCTTTGAGCTAAATGCCAATGACAATATTAACATGCAGATTTTAGCAATATAATGTTTAACATGTTCACCATCTTTGTTTAGCGTGTTAGCATGCTAACATTTGCTACTTAGCACCAAGCACAAAGTACAGTTGATGTGAACTTTTCCAGGTATTTGGTCATAAAGTATCTGGGCAAATAAAAATGTTGGCCTGATAGACAAAAAGTTATTGAATCACCTAAACTAATATGATTAATCCTGAGGGGAACATGAATGTTTGTACTAAATTTCAAGCCATTTCATCCAGCAGTTGCAGACATTTTACTCAAACCCACAAATGTCGACCTGCTGGTAGCGCTAGAGGAAAAGTCCAAAGCCTTTAGCACATTTAATTTGAATCAATCCAATAGTTGTTGAGATATTTCAGTCTGGACTGACGGCCGCTAGCATAGCTAAACATTGACTGTATCCTTATATATATGTATATATAACATTATTTTTTATTGTACATATGATGGTAAAAATTGTCTTACAGCGTCTAAAGTCTTCACTTTCTTTCTAAACGTGTGACCTGTGTTATCCAGGGATTACTACGGTGCTGACCATGACCACCATCAACACCCACTTGCGAGAGACGCTCCCAAAGATCCCCTACGTGAAGGCTATTGACATGTACCTGATGGGCTGCTTTGTGTTTGTCTTCCTGGCCCTGCTGGAGTATGCCTTCGTCAACTACATCTTCTTTGGCCAGGGCCCCCAACGGCAGAAGAAGGCAGCTGAGAAAGCAGCCACGGCCAATAACGAGAAGCTGAGACCCGACCCCAACAAGGTACATGTGCAGGCAGACTTCCTCCAGAGGTATCTGTGCTGTCGGTTGATGTGTGTGTTTGTTTCTGTGGGAGCAAATAACTTTTTCTCCTCTCAAGGTCAATGTGATGCTGTGATCAATGCTTGATGTCCTTTACCAGAACTCTTTACTCCTACTCTAGCTCTCTGTTTTCACTGGTTTAGCCTTGTGTATCAACGTTGTTACTCATACTAGGATCTGAAAGAGTGAATGCAGAAGCAATGATTGGTTTACACTATATCTCCATATTTCTGTGTCTCTCAAAGGGCAAGGCGCCTTGGAAAAAATATCTGGCTGTGGTGCCAAAGCCTTTCCTTTAAATTCCATTCAGCTGCTACAGTTAGCAGGAACAACAGCAACATAAAATAAAACACCCTTTCCTTCTGAGTGTGGCAAGCTACGGTTTCCCCCAAGTAACAGTGCTGATTTTGTATGCTTGCAGTGGCTGGTGGGAAATGTAGTTCAGAGAGATGATGCTCTGTATGCCAGAATGAAACAGAGGGAAATTGACGCATATGACTCGATGTGGGATCCCATCTTTGTGGACGATGCCGCATTAGGACTAGGCGAGCAAAGAAATAAGGTACTGGAGGTTTTGAAAGTCAAAACTAATAATGTCATCAATCTGAATCAACCCAGATCAGAGGAAAATGCTGTAGTTTTTTTGCATTTCTTTGATTTCTATAGATTTCTAAGGCAACTTTGATCATCACTCCCACCATTGTGTTTTTTTCCCTCTCTTGGTTTGCTCTTCATGCATTTTCCTGACAAACATGGCTTAGCAGTTTGATTTCTGCAGGCATGAATTTAACTTTAACTTGGGCTGTACTTCTAAATTGATGGGAAATTACAAATATGGCAAGAGAGAAGAAAACATCAGTAGCTTCTCTTAAGATAACATAATTTAGATGCATAAATAGTGCATAATCTCAAAGGCAATTGATAACTCTCTTAAGACTAAGTGAAGCAATTCAAAAAGAAAAAGAAAAAAGGATAGTCAGATAATAGAAAGAGATAATTTGCAGTTTGATGAATAGTGCTAGCTAAGTGGCTTCGCTTCAAAGTGAGTTACACAAAAACAACCAAATACAACAAGCTCCATTTACAGCGGGACAGGATTGGATTATAGGGACGTTTTCTTCCTCAGAAGTCAGGCTATGGATGAAGAAATGTTGATCCGAATTCACTTCCCACAACGTCTTTCCTGACCTGCCCTGAACCTTTTTAGCCTTTCCTCCATCTTTGCAAAGTCCTTACTATTTCTCTCAACCTTCTCCTGTCACATTTTTTTCCTTTTGCTTTCTCTTGTTTTAATTCAGTTTGTCTTGTGAATCGACAGAATTTTAATCACTCTCTGGTTGAAATTCTGAGATGACAATGAAGATTTCTCCATGAGAATTAGTTTGTGGAGTGTGTTGTGCTCTTACAGAAATGTTATCTCATTGTCTAGTCGTTGTATTGTCCCTCAGATATTGATTGACTGATGATCAGTGATTTACTTAGTGCTTTTAAAGTGCTTAGAATTTTTGTTCACTGTAAGTAACACAATTTTTGACTCATTTGCATTACCCATTCTAGCACCTCATCAGTATTTTTTACACTGTGAATCACTGTAGCTGTACCTGTTTTGAATGATAATCTTTTACCAGACCTAGTTTGCACTTTAAAACACTTTTAGACTTCCCTTTGGCAGTAACTTCTCATGGCTCCACCTGTTTTTACACCCTCACACAGATGACTCCCGATGACAACATCCTGTTCAGCAGCCTGGAGATGAAGAATGAGATGGGTGGTGCCGGGGATCTGTCCCGGGGCCTGGGAGCACCCGGAGACCCCCGCAACACCATGCTGGCGTATGATAGCTCGACGCTGCAGTACCGCAGGGCAGCCATGGCTCGCCAGAACTATGGCCATAGCGCCTTGGAGCGCCACGCCCAGAAGAAGTCGCGCCTACGGAGACGGGCCTCCCAGCTCAAGGTGAACATCCCAGACCTGTCCGACGTGAACTCTATCGATAAGTGGTCCAGGATGATCTTCCCCACTGTCTTCTCCTTCTTCAACGTCGTCTACTGGCTCTACTACGTCCATTAAACCCGGCGGCATCCGGTGGCCAGCTTGTGGCGGGCATGCAAAGAAGAGGGGGAGAGGGGGGATTTAGGGAAGATGAGAGAAATCAAAGAGAGAGATGATGTGTGTGTGTGAGAGAGAGAGAGAGAGAGAATGAGAGATAAACAGTGCACCAACTTTTTTAGCTGGTTCATTTTAGAAAAAGCAAGGAGATTGCAAAGACTTTTGGAGGGACTGCAGCAGCACCCAACACTTCAGTCAGCAGTGACTCTTTTAGGATTTGGGAAACACCTTAAAACAACTGACAAACACTCAAAAAAGAAGAGCGAGTTTTAAAAAGACAGAAATGGTGCCTGTTCCAGAATTTCAATATATCACTAATATTTGTCATTCGTAGCTTACTCTCTGTGGATCAAATATTTATGCTTGTGTTTGCATATACTTTAAGGATTTGTTTTGTTTAGTATCTATTTACTTCGTAGCCGAGCTGTCTGCATCCAGGAAAGCTTTATAAATGATTTTAAAGGAGTCATCCTTGATAGTCTATTTTCCTATAATTACTGTATATCAAAAACATCCTTTAAAAGCATGCTTATGTTTCATTTGCATCTCGGTCACGATGACGGTGGAGCGCAAAGCATTTTAGTTTTACTAGTTAGTCTGTCAGTTACCATTTTGCAGCTTTGGCTTAGCATGGCCCACCCGGGTGGAGGGTTTGAGCATTGCTGGATGACAACACATGGACATCAGGGGGCGCTCTTTTCTCTGGACTTTGCTGTGGGGCTTTAATGGTGCCAATGCTGAACAGAAAACGCTTCTTCAGTTGTTGATGGTCTCATATTATCCGGCGAAAGAGCGGGAATGTTGGACACTGACGCTTCTACCAAGTTTATGTTTTGCTTTTGCTGTGCTGACAGAATCAAGTCCATTTCACCACGTGTTATTTTTCTAAAGAGAATATTTGACTCCTCCATTCTTTCTGCCATTGTGTGAGGAGTTTCTGAGGCGGAGAATGGCTTTAACACGACAGAAGCTGGTGTGAGAGCTTTGCTGATAGATGAGCTGAGTTTCATTGCAACCAGATTTGCTGCATAAATATGGCAATCCACAATCATCATTATCAGTAGAATTGAATGATAGAAGTATGATGCGTTTCATTGTGATTAGGTTTCTCTTTTGAAAAAACTGTAGATAAACATAAATCATATTTAAAGAAAAAGAGATGATTCATTTTTATAAATCAATACTCACATTATTGTGTAAATATTATGGATTTATTCTATTTAAATGGGTCTCTGTTGTTGTTTTTGCAGTTGAATTACAGATCAAATGTTCCATTCAGTCAAAAAAAAGAAAAAGAGCAATTTAACTGAGGAAAAAGAAAAACACAATTCACAACTTTGCTGACTCTGTACTTTTTGGACTTTTCTCTCTTTTCTTTCTTTTTAATGGACTCTAAAAGCATCTACTTGCTGAAACTAAAGCACTTCCAGACACCAGTGACTTGTGGGTCAATGTTTTGTTCTCCAGAAATGACTAAACAAGACCCCACTATCCAGGCATTGAAGTCAGGCATATTTTGTACAAAGTTTCTGTAAATTCCAATTGTAATATTTCATAATGACTGTAAATATCTTGTGTAATGATTGTCAGCAATTATGAAGATGTATCTAAATTCAATTAAAACTCAATTCAGTCTATCACTTCAATAACAGAGTACATGGGTGGTGGTTTTATGTGTCCAACATAATTGTGCAGCGGTTCATGATTACTGAATGTCGGGCCCGTGGCTGAACGAGTGTCTGAATGAGTGAGCGAACAACAGGGAGTGAGAAAGCAAGCGAGAGAAGCAAATGTAGGGGTGAATAGAGAGATGTGAGGGCTGCAGCTGGGGACTATTGGCTGCATAATGGATGGAGAGGCAGAGGAGTCGGAGCGAGAGGCTGCCGTGGTGGTCTGGGCTGAGATGGGCTCGGCTGGGGTCTGAGCAGGGCCGCGCACCAGCCCCGGCCTCAGGGGACATTAACGCAGAGAGCCATAGATATAGGGGCACTCTGTGGACTCAAATACGGCCCGCTGGCTGCAGGGGCCAGAGCGCCTGCTTCAAAAAAAAGGGAGAGATTAAAATAAAGGAAAAGAAAGAGAGCGCTCCATCCATCCATCCTCGACCTCTCCCTGCATCCTCCCCTCACTCAGCAAACCGACTGCACTGCACTGCACTTTCTTCCTGACCTGACCACTGTTACAGCCCTTAAATGGATGCCATTGAATATTTGATGGTGCAAAAACACTGAATATTTAATATTTAAAAAGGGATTTTGTTCTAGCAGGGCTAATGTGCAGCTAATGTTTGATTTCAAACTTAGAGGACCAGAAGAACACAATGAGATACCAACGGATGGAGGATGTTTTAACTGAGGAAATAGATGATGAACATTATGAATTAGAAATAAGGATATAAGCAGGACAGTTTTGAGATGGCTAAATGGTTCAGTCCAGCTTTAGACACAAAGAGAACCTTAAATGTACAGTAGTGGACAAATGAATATGTAACAGAGAGAGAGACTCATGTTCAAGGATTTTATAGCTGGAGTTGAGATAACAGAAGAGACCAAACCACACTCTGGAGAGGACTGCACGTTGCCTGTGTGTGTGTGTGTGTGTGTGTGTGTGTGTGTGTGTGTGTGTGATGCTTCTGGGAGAACAAACTCTAAGTGCAAAACTACCTAAAAAGGCAAAGTGGTGTAAAAAGTGATGTAACGCGACATGTAACCTTGTTCTATGTTCCTCGTTGCATCGGTAAAACTCAGCTCAACATTACTGTTCCCCCTCACTATAACAGATGTATTATCTCACTACAGTAGACAGATGGTTTGTGCTAAATTGGCCCTCTCTCTCTCTCTTTTCCTCTTTTCAAAAAGGGCATTAGTGTTGACATGTAAGAGAGGGGGGGAAAGGCAGATGCTTTCTACTTTGTAGTGTTTCCATGTCACTGGAGTAATTAGGAATGCACAGACCTCTGCTCTGTGGAATCAAGTGTGCGTGTGCATGTGTGTTTTGTTTCCAAGAGTATTTTTTGTTTCTATGTGAGTGTGTGTGTGTGTGCGCGCGTGCATGTGTGTGTGTGTGTGTGTGTGCACGTGTGGGCTCACAGCTGCGCCACTGGGCAGTCGGCGTGCCAGCCAAACCAAACCCAGCCAGAGCTGACGGTGATGGGTGAGAGGGTGAGTCTGGTACACTTGCTTAACGCCACTCCCCTGCTATATACGTATGGGATGGAAAAACACGCTGAGCTACCCAGCAGAGATGAATATGCCCGTGTCAGCTGCTCAAGGACAGGGAATCATTTAAATGTTCTGAATGATAATAAATCGCCTGCCAGGTCTAGCATGGCATCCTTTAAAAAAAGACAGTAAAGTTCCATCTATCTCCATTTAAAGGCAATTTTCCATTAACACCTCTATGTGCTATGTATCAAATACTAACAAGTAATATATTGTTTCACTGTGGCTATAGCTGTGTCTGAAATGTAAATTTAAGCACAATAAATTAGCAACCCAGTGCAAATCTGGCCTGTTTGAACAGGTTCTGCAGCCTGCTCTGGAAAAGACAACATATGTCAACATGAGGAAATAGAAGGCATCCTACATGCACGCCATCTGTGCAAAAACCTGCTTTGTTGTAGTCCATCATACGTAAGAGTCTCACACACATACATGTAAACAAATTCATTCACCCAATTCTGGGTAATCAACAAGATCCAATTTTTAACTCGCAAATCTGAAAATCTTCAATTTCAACTTCAACCAAATCTGTTCTGCTCAAGTGTTCATCGGCAAGAAATATTTCAAGCCCACTTTTCAGGCTTCTGCAGCTGACCTCTCAGTGGGTGAGGGGAAAGTGGACACCTCATTTTCTCACACGCACCAATAAAGAATCATTTTTATTTATTATTTTATTAACATCAACAAAGTGACTTTAAACATTTCAACATGTATTCTCCACCTGTATACTCCTGAATTTGGTGTGCAAGTTCCCTTTGCAGACTCTTCATATATGTTTGCCCCGAGCAGTCGTTGCACTCTGCTCGGTGTTGTGTTGTCAGTTCAAATCTCTTTATGACCCACTGCACCAAGTTTCTGCTCTGTAAATATTACATTGTCAGCTCATTTGTCTAATATTAGTGTTTTTTGTTTGTTTGTTTGTATGTTACAGATTAATTTTCAAGGTGTAAAGTGTTAAAGATTTTCTGTTTTCTGAGGTGTTGTTTCCCCTCTCTGTGAGACTTGAACTAATTCAAAGAATGAAAACACACCTGTCAGTGCAAGGGGCGGGCTCAGAGGAGGACTCTGTGTGCTGTCATTTGTTTTAACCTGCCATTAGGCCTCACACACACACGGAGAATCATTCAAGGAGAGGATGGGCCTGAGGAGAGTCTCTTTAACTCACAGGAGCTGTAAGTATTGAGAGGATGTGGAGGCAAAGCTGGTGAGAAGAGGATAAAACGAACAGACAGAGAAGCCACGATGTGGAGGAGCCCTCTGGCCCTGGTGAGGGATGCTCTGCGAGGTCAGAGGGCGCGGGAGAAGGACCTCCGAAGCTTGGTGTCCAATCTGCCTTATGAGGGCATGGAGAAGGGGAAGCAGCCCAACCGCTACTTCCTTGGCAACGGCATCAAGACCACCAAATACACCCTCCTCCTATTCATCCCCATTAACCTCTTTGAGCAGTTTCATCGTCTGGCAAACATCTACTTTGTGGGCCTGGCTATTCTGAACTTCGTGCCCGTTGTGAATGCCTTCCAGCCCGAGGTAGCTATGATCCCCATCTGTGTCATCATGTTTCTTACGGCCCTGAAGGATGCCTGGGAGGACTTCAGGAGGTACCAGTCAGACAGGAAACTCAACAACACGCCATGCTTCATCTATAGCAGGTAAATGACTCGTAATGTCCTGAATGTAGATACTCTGTGCTGTGATGGAAACACTCATGGTGCATTATCGGCACCTTCACAACTGTGTTTATGATTCTTATCATACAGCATGCTGATGTCTGGGAGGGTGCGTAAAGGTGTGCTGTATGTGTGTGTTGTTCTTTTACCTCCTCTGCGTTTCAGCACCCCGTGAGAATTTTTGACTTAGAAATAAAAAAAAGAGTGGGAGATTATTTCTCTTTTGAAGAGCCTCACAACAATATCCCTCATTTGACGAAATCCTCATCTGGGTGTTGCGTCAGCAAAGACAGGTAATTTTGAATTACCAGTGAAAAATGAATAATTCACAAAGCAGAATAAACACTGTCATTTTCAACCCTTTCATTGCTTTGATTTTGGAGTAGAGTGGGAGGAACAGGAAGGGGGCGGGGGGGGTGGATTTCCTCTAGATACGACGTAAGAGTGGACGTTGCTCCAATGGTGAATCCTCACAGATTCAAGCTCTGGAAAGGTTTATCATTGATCAGCAGTTGCTTACTTTCAAATTTCCCAAGAAGAGTCCAGGACCAGGAATGTTGGGGGAGTGCAGCCTCAGCTGAGGGAAAAACATGTGTGTTTGCATTTGTGTGTGTGGTTAGAGGGTCCTGGTGACCTAAGTGCAGACTCAAGACGCAGCGTTTCGGACACTTCATAGACCACGCTAACTCTGCGCATGTTAGCGGACATTAGTTTGTCTCTGCCTCACGCAGTAAGATGAACAGCAGTTGAGTCATGGCGGGAGGGCTCTCGTGGGTCTCTCATGGCTCTCTGGGTGGTGATGCTGAAGCTCCATTTTGGGCTTGTAAAGATTAGAACAGCATCGATTGAATGGGATTTCTTTGAAGCATACAAATGTTTCCAAAAGAAGCTCAAGAATAAATTTTAGGCTTCCACACATTTCCCCCCCTTTTTCTCCTTCTTGGTAAAATGTACCCATCCGATCAGTTTCAACACACATTAGAAAGAATGTTCTTAAATCTGCCACTCATCCTTGTGGTGCATACACTGGTCCACAAGGACTGCAGAGCGATTAAACTTTAAGTCATCAGAACTTTAAAGATGCCCATCACCTTTCACCTTCATGTTGTTTTCACAGCGCTGCCACGACGTGCCTTATCTTCAGGCTATATCTCCTATCTCTATTTTAAACTCTTGTGAAACCTGCGCTCAAACCTACACAACATGAAACACACCGGCTGCTAATCATGATGACTGAATGCTAAGTCGTGTTATTGTGTTGTTAAACATTTCTGTTTCCATTGTCATCTCGCTGCACAGCATTAAAACCAGTCACCACGCCTCGCAGCCTGTTCCTGTCCGTTGTTAAAGAATTCCGAGAGTTCATTTCATCTAAATGTTGTATGAATATGACTCACATCACACCAAACAGGTTACCTTAAGTGTCCCTTTATCTCTGAAGCACTGTTTTCTTTGCTAAATGTTCTGGGGCTTTAACATAAGGACACATCAGAAAGACAAATTCCCAGAACAACAAAATGTTATTTTTATCATTAAAGATGAAGTGTGTTAAACGTAATACAAAGTAGAAAGAAAACATTGTTTGGCAATGCAGAGCAAGTTTGACATTTTTGGATGTAACCGTCTTTGCTTTCAGGCAGAAACTTGACAAGCTTGATACCACTCTCATATGTCTGTTGAAAGTGAAGCTACAGGCAGTTGCAAGTTAGCTTAGCTTAGCATAACGACTGGAAACAGGGGGAAACAGCTAGCCTGGTTTTGTCAAATGGGAACAAAATCCATCTAGCAGCACCTCTTAAGCCCACTGGTATGACACGTTTGTTTAAGCCATACAAAAGTGTCAAAATTACAATTCACAATTTTAGGTGAGACATCAGAGACGAAAGTTGTTTAGTCAAAACTGTTTTTAAACTTCAGTTTTTTATATGGATTAATGTTCATTAATATAGCATTTTAATCATTGAACTTTAAAGGTGCTGGTGGGCAGATTATGTTACCAGAGCTAGGCTAGCTGTTGTCAATGACATACCCTTTAAAACCATCTGATCAACACATTTCTGATAAACAGCCCTCCCATAATTGTAAACTGTCTGTTAGGCTGCTTCACATACAGAAAGTGTGGCCTACATAAAGGTTTTCTGATGGTAAAGAATATTTGAGCAATCTGTTAGGTACAGTTTAAACACATCAAACTAAAAATACAAGAGTGAGCTGTGGTATGTGGCAGCCACCCAATCAGGTGCTACATGCAGGGCAGCATACCTGCAGCTCTCTGTCACCCGTCATTAACCAACTTGACGTGCATGTTCAAACCATAAGGCATGCGGCTCTCTGGGAAGCCTCAAACCCTGAGCGCGCCGTCAGTGTAGTACCATGTGTCTTCCTCTAAACGACTCCTCTAAAGGTTTCCCTATTCTAAAACACACAAAACACATCTGGGCTGCTCTCTAAAAACAACAACATTGATTTTTCATTTGTTTTCATCGTTGATTCTCTAACTGAAGCAGCTGCTGTGATTTTTTGTTAGAGAAAAAAATAAAAGAGTTAGTCAATATTTAGTTTGATTGCAAGAATAGACAAAAATATGCCCACTATGCCAATATTGCAGTTAAATGTGACAAAAATCAATATAAAAGCCACAAAGGGACGTGTCTCTTTATAAAATAATCTGTTATGAATGTTGGTATCTGACTTGTCTGATTTCAGCAAAGAGAAACAGTTTATGGAGAGGCATTGGAAGGACGTAAGAGTGGGAGATTTTGTGAAGGTTGTTTGCAACGAAATCATCCCTGCAGACCTCCTGCTCCTGCACTCATCCGACCCCACCGGTGTTTGTCTCATAGAGACGGCCAACTTGGATGGGGAAACCAACCTGAAGCAGAGGAGGGTGATGTCTGGCCTCTGCATCGCGGTGAGGAACACCTGCAGTACTTCTGGAGTTCATTTCTCTCTTGTGTTTCTACATTCTTCAGTCTTCCATCTCTCTGTGCTGCCTCACCTTTCTCCTCCTCCTTGTGATTGACATTCAACGCACATTAACATGACAATGGTGACTCCTGACATTAGTAATGACAGTCAGAATTAACCTGCTGCATTACAAGTGCATGTAATTATTATTAGGTCAGTCTGGAAATGCAGGTTAAATTACATTTTAGAAATGTTGTTTCATAATGTGGAGACTTCATAGCTCTTCTCATTCGCCAGGATCCTGAATTTGAACCTGAAAGCCTCAACAGTGTCGTGGTGTGTGAAAAGCCCAACAGCAATCTGAATCATTTCAAGTGTTATGTGTGAGTATCAAATACACAGATCACATTCCCCAAACGGTGTCTTTGTGCCTTTCAGAGCAGACGAGCAAAACTAATTCCAACCCACTCGCTGCACTTTCTGATGCCACCAGAGGCATTATTGGGGCTGTAATAATATATAATAGACTATAATCAATTTTCTTGGGCACCACAGCTCTTACAGCTGGTCTACCCACGCTGTCCAGCTGTGGCTGTAAAGCAGGAGAATTTCTAATGGGGAATGTATAAGCAGTAATGAGCATCTATGAGATCTGACAGTACAAAGGAGGTTTCTCACTTTCTCCTGCCGCAGAGAGAAACCTGATACGGAGAAGGTGGGCGCTGGAATCGAGAGTCTGCTGCTGCGAGGCTGCACAGTCAGAAACACGGACCACGCTGTTGGCTTTGTGGTGTATGCAGGTATATTCTCCATTTTCTCAGCTGCTCAGCTGCCGTTTTAAGATGTAATAATGAGAGATGTAAGAGATGTAAATCAATTTACCTTGTTGGTAACTGAATAACACCTTCTGATCCCACATTTAAGGTCATGAAACCAAGTCCATGCTCAACAACAAAGGGCCAAGATACAAGCGCAGCAAACTAGAGCGCAAGCTGAACACAGACATCTTCTTCTGCGTCATTGTGCTTTTCGCCATGTGTCTCATCGGAGCACTAGGTCAGTGATGAATTACATAACTTTACCAACGGACCGGTTAATGATTAATGCTTTTACATCTTTGAGGGGACATCTAATTTCCAATAAAAACTCAGTCACTTTGGCTACAGGCCCAAACACATACCAGGAGAAGAGGGGAAGGTGTGGTGCCAAAAATAGCTTTCCACTCTGTGAGACAGTCTGTGTGATTAATCCTCCTGTCCTCACACATGCAGGTCATTTCTTATGGCTGCAGGCGCTGCCCGGTGTGCCCCCTTACCTGGTCCCTGACAGCAACGGTCACCTGGACAGTGCCAGTCTGTCTGGCTTCTACATGTTCTTCACCATGATCATCCTGCTGCAGGTGGAAGAGACTTACGGACTGCATGAAAGAAAATCTTTAATGTGTTTTTATTACTTTCTTAAAATCATCAAATTGTTCTCTCCATCAGGTCCTGATTCCGATCTCTCTCTATGTGTCCATTGAGTTGGTGAAGATTAGTCAGGTCTTCTTCATCACTAATGACATAGATCTGTACGATGAGGAGACAGACACTCGCATGCAGTGTAAGGCCCTGAACATCACAGAGGACCTCGGACAGATTGAATACATCTTCTCAGACAAGACTGGCACCCTCACTGAGAACAAAATGGTGTTTCGCAGATGCTCCATCATGGGCACCGAGTACCCACACAAAGAGAATGGTAATCCTTCACACTGAGACATTTTATGTAACCGAAACGAGCTGTTGCAGCACCTTTCACAGATTTTCATACTAGCTCCCTATACTTATGTACTATATATTATATTATATTATTATTTTACTATATTACATTATACACTTTATTACCTTAGCACATGAAATGTGACATTCATGGTTCCCAGTAGCACATTGCCAGAAGTCACCAGAGAATTAATCCTTACTTTGGTCATTAGCCTAACATAAAAAAAGGAAACTTACTTTTGCACATTTGACACATTGCACATTGCAAGGTAGCATATACAAATATTAGCATACTACTGAAACACACTGGCATACTAACAGTGGCATGTTAGCATGCTAGCTGGAAGCATGTTACTGTAACGTGAACATGTTAATGTTAGCATGCTAATCTTAGAATTACCAAGTGAGGCTGATATAATTTGGCTAACGGCACAGCCTTTCCCCGGGCCAAACTAGGCTTTTTGTCCTACTAGTTGCATGAGTCAGAGAGAAGAGTCGTCTTGTCTGTCCACCAGTTTTGTTTCTTGTAGTGTTCCAGTCTCACCTGGCTGTTGATCTGGTCAAATTTCATAATATGTTCTGAGCTGTTTGTCACCTTAAATGCACTTCCTGGTTGGCTTTGAATGTGAAACTTGAAACATGATTAAAGAAATGTGGTACTGATATATGTGATGTTGATGTTGCAAGTATAACTCTGTCTGCACGTGTGAATGCATTGAGATGCAAGATTCTTTTTTTAATAAAAAAATATATAATTTGATCAGACAGATTTAAAGGTAACATATAAAGGAGTAGAGAAAAGGCACAACATACTTATTAGAGTTTTATCAATATATTTTATCCCCCTTTTCACCTGTATATTTTATCCTGATGAGAGACTCATCCATCTTTTGCTTCTAGATTTGTACTGCCTAGCTTCAATCTGATTTGCTATAATGTCTAATTGTACCACTGATCTGTTTACCTTATATAACTCCTTTTTATAAAAAGGGTTTTTGGGGGAGTCTTTTCTTCCATCTGGGTGAAGTTGATCGACGCAGGTATTTGAAGTCCTTTGACACTGTAATTGTGGTTAAGGGCTCCACATTTGAACATGACTTGACCTGACAAATAGTACATAACGGTATAATATACAGTATATAACGTATGTATCAACATGTTTATTGGGATTTGCAGCCATTCGCCTAGATGTCCTTGAAGGACCAGAGGAGGAGGAGGAGGAGGTCATCTTCAACCAGCGGCCTCAACCCCCAAAGACTGGATGGTCCCTGGATCCTGAGAACATCAACCCTGAGGACACACAACATCGCCATGGCAGCCGACGCAAGAGCAAGGTTGCAGGAAATGCCCAGAGCGATGTGGCCTTCAGCAGTCCACTGGTAAGATGATCGTCATGAAGAAAAGGAAGATACTTAGTTCAGGTTTTGCCTGTCTTGATATTATAATGCAGTCAGTCGTCAGCATTTCACCTACTGCTCATGCAGGAGGTGAAGTCACGTAGTTCACTCAAGGCCATCTGGAGGGACCCACAAATTAGACTCATTCTTATTGATTAAGTACCCCTACAGTCATAATCATGACATCTGTGTCAAAACATGTTGGGCATTTATATATACGGTGAACTGGACTAATACAAACAAATCCAATGTAGGGAGGTGGGATGGCTACTGAGAGTCTTACCACTTTGTACTCAGGTAAAAGGAATTATAATTTTATTTACTAATTGAGTTTATGATGATTTCTTCCCAGTGTACATCAAAAAAATATTATTAATAATGATCAGTATGTAAATGTAATCTATCTATCATTACATTTATTAAACTAGTCATCTTATTCATGGTCACCGGCGGGGACTGGAGCCCAACCCAGCAAGGATACATCCTGGACAGGTCACCAGTGTATAACAGGGCTGACAAGATTATTAGGATAAAACTAATATTAATAATTTGGTGGATTCAGTTCAGGTAATTTCTATGAGTAAATAAAATTAATATAGTACTGATTTTATCGTAGTAGCGGAGTAGCTTCTATTCATTATATTCGTTGTCTAATTGGGTAAACAGCATCTATATATAACTTTTAACCTTTGACTGGATTCAAAATTCAATTCAATTCAATTCAATTTTATTTATATAGCGCCATATCATAACAAAGTTATCTCAGGGCACTCAATCACATGGAGCCGGTTGAGACCAACTTCCACACACACAAAGACCCAA
>JAVQJL010011955.1:0-21502 GCA_036024295.1 Nannoperca obscura
CCCCCCCCCCCCCCCCCCCCCCCCCCCCCCCCCCCCCCCCCCCCCCTCACAGGGGACTTCAGAAAGATGCCAGACACAGAAACAACTTAGTGGGTGTGTTCTCCAGTGTGGGCCTAAAAACAAACACCCAAGTGTCGGGAATTAAGGTAAACCCTTACAAACCTTGCACAGCATGACACCAACTCTCAGCTTCTCATCACCTCTCACTTCTCCTACTGACACTCTTACTAAAGCTGGACAATAAGAGCTGCAACTAACAATTAATTATCTTTAAATATTTTTTTTCGGCTACTCTGTTGATCTTTAAGTCTATACAATGTCAGAAAGTAGTTGAACTAAACTTCCTAGAGCCCACAGCAACATTGTAAAATTGCTTGTTTTTTCTAACCAATCACCAATAACTTGAAGATTTACAGTCAGATTAAACAGGGAAAGCAGCAAATTATCACATCTGAGAAGCTTGAAGCAGCAAATATTTGGAATTTGAATTATTAAACTGGTTGATAATACATTTTGTGTCTATCCACTTATTAAAAAAGCCATCATATAGCTTTATTTTGCACTACTCTCATGCACCATCACTGTATGTTGTATATTTGAATTAAGAGTACAGTCCAAGTTTATCGTAATGTTTGGCCTCTATGATATATTTTGTTCAATGTATTTCCCTTGTAAGAGAAATGACTTGGCTCCTGTTACAACACACTTGACAAAGCACTCTATCTGATGCAGTGTGTCATGGTGTTTCCTCTTATACTGTGAAAAGACAGGATGAAAAGTGTGTAAACCAATTATTTAAAAAAATGAATGTGCTGTTGTTATTAGGACACAGTTCCATCTGACTAACTGGAAACTGCTCCATCACCACACAACTGAATACAGCTGAATTCCCCCTTTTTTCCCCTCAAACACGCCCAGATTAGAAACAGACCTTCCCAGTGCAGAACACAACACTTCAAGAGGAAATGTTATCGATCGGAGCAGCACAAGAGTCCATATTAAATAGCTTCAGTAACTGTGCGCACGGGTAAGGCACAAATAATGCAACCACGGGCCTCCTCGAGCAGCAGGCTAACGCTACAAAACACACCGGACACAAAGTCTGTGGCTCTGGGCTGTTGTTGTCCAACACAGGAAACCGTCCGAGCGGAGGCGGGATTCGTTTAATCGCACTAAAACGCAGAAATACTCGTTTTACAAGTGGAAAACGTGCCTCTCTGCGGGCTCAAAGCGACAACACGTTAGCAAAACAGTAAGAGAGAGAGCTACGTTGAAACACAACGACAAACACTATGGAGCAAACATAGTAGAAACCCCCACATGGGTCAGGTTGTGCAGGACAAACACCGCCGCTGAAATGCAAAACGTATCGATTATTTAATCGCTTACCCTCTCTTTGATGGAGTGGTGAAATATAAACAGTGCTCGGTGAAAGCGGTACAGCGGGTTTTTCACTATTTTTATCCCCGACCCTGGTGATTTCAGAGTGGGTTTATCTCTCTCCGCTTGTCGTCGCTGCGTCGCTCCGCCCACCCGCCATCATCCCACTTGGGTGCGGCAAACTGGTTAATCTACGGCTCACTATTGGCCGCCCGGAGACACGTGACTGCACCGGGCAGAGTGGTTGGAGCACGAGCTCTTTGCCCGCCCCCATTGACAGGCGCTTTGGAGAAAACATGCATCCTTCGTTTGTACTTTACTGCTCAAGCTAAAGCCATAAAGCTGATAAGAGAAGAGCCTGCTGGTTTGATTTGATTTTCCCCCTTTCATACAGGCCTACGGTACCCGTCCTGTAATAATATGAAAGCTCCCGTAGAAACTGAAAGAACAAGATCACAATTTATGTATTCATCCATACAAATGAAACATGTATTTTATATACTAGCTGCATAAACTTTAACTGATAAAAAATACACTCTGAATATGTGCTGCATTTGTTGACAAAATATTATAAACATATAGCAACCTGAAATAAAGCTCCAATTTCAAATTGGCCGTAGCTGAATTAAATTGAATTATACTAAAAACAAAATTATTGTGGGGTCCCTTATAAACAATATCGAACAGCTAATGGTAGGAAATACCAAAATAGTAAGCATAAACAACCTTCTATCTATCAGTTAACCTCTCACATATAACAACTCAATATGATACTCAGTTAGTAATGTATGTACAGACAATATATGGCAAGTATATGTTTTTGACAAGCATGAATGTGCACAGGTTATAAATGCCAGGTGAGAAAGGCAGATGACATTTTTTAACATTATTGTTAAATATTAAGAATTGTATATCATTTATTATATGTCCTGTTTTCATTCAACATTTAGTCATCCCTTACAAGACTTGTAAGACTTGTACTTATCTCAGACTTCAGCTCAGCTCGGACATGTGAGCAGATGATGATGGTGATGCACGGTTGAGAAAAATATACTAATGTTGACAAAGTTACACTTTTTTTGTACCACAATGATATGAATTGAGTACTTTTGCTCATATGCCCTAGTGTCTTTTGTATTTCTTTAAGATAATACACACTTATTTTAATTTATTTGAGCCAAAATCCCCTGCATAGGGTTAGACTTTAATCGTTATCTCTTTATCCCTGTGCAAACATATCAGGTGAACTATTTTAATTGTACATTTTATGTGACTAAATACAGTTCTATTTACTTTTTGGTGTAAATCAGGCTATTTTAAAACCATCCTGATGGCACTCGAGGTGAATTACATCACGCTGTGTCACCACAGCAGACTCTCAAACAGCATGCGCACAGCTCCAAAAGTGAAGCTGTGACTGCCCGACAGGGGGCGCAGTTAGTTGATTTGCTGGGAATTTGAGGCGGGATTTCCGGTGAAAACAACCCAACCGGTTCCCTCTGGCACGTAAAATACCTTCATGGTTTTTCTGACTGAACGATTTCAAGTCATTTTGTCGAAGCACACACACTTGTCATTAGAAGCAAGTAGAAATGGCGCAAATAGTAAAAACTTTAGGAGCTCTGCACGCACAACATACAGCCGTCTGCGCGGAGGGCATCCTTTATTAAATTTAAGGGTGGCATGTTCGGTATTTTGGCACAAGATGGCGCTGCTTTTCCACACTGGTGTTAGCCAATCTGTAATGCTTTATTGAAAATAAATTGTTATTTTCTAAAGTCATTGAAGGATATGAAATGACCAGGGTTTATATATTACATTAGTGTTGGTTTAGGAAAACATGCTGTATAATTACTAAGCTTAATTACAAAAATATATGTCATGCATGTTATTTAATTTACATAACAAAGAAAGTGGGAGAGGAATAGAGGAGATGCCAGACAAAGGCTACAGCATAAACTCAGAGCACAACAAACTCTTGTCATTTTCCACTTCTGTATTTGGATTGGTCTAGTCCCACAGGAACTATTTCTATTCAATGAGATTCAAGATGGCTTAGCAGGTGTCTGAAAAAATGACAAAACAATACCAAAAATAATCCTTGAGCACATTTCTGTCCACTTGTTGTGATATTACTGTTTGTTACATTTCCTCAACAGTGGAAACATTTTTGTGAATATTTAATAGTTAGCCCATCACTGAACAACACACCATTTACATGTTTCTGTCTTTAAACCTCTCCTTATAGCTGTAAGACCTTACCCCTTCAGAAATATATTGCGAGAGCATCGTTATTATCGGCCACAAAAGTCGCTGTGTATTAAAACGTACGCTTTGCAGACACATAGGGGACACTCTTGTATTTGAGACTCCTGAGTTTTACTGCATGTACTTTTGATATGAGCGGCGCTGACTTCTGAGTCTTGTGGTGTCAGTCCTTTCCTGTACCAGTCGACACATTTGCGCTCTCCTCTTGACTGATCTCAGACCAGAGCTTGCCCCTCCAGTGTTGTGAATAATTGTGGTCTGCCTTGTAGCATGGATACACCAGCTAGGGGCTCTAAATATATCCAACTGGTGTGTCTGAAGAGCTTAGGCATGAAGATCATATACTGACACTGGAAATCTACACATAACTATTACTTTCTCATCTATTGTGTGCATGTGTGTGTGTGTGTGTGTGTGTGTGTGTTTCTGACTCCCTGCCCCTGTTACATTTACATGTTGGGGAATTATCTGTATATTTTTATCAGGAGCAACATTCAAATAAGCTTAACAGTGTGTCCGCGTGTCTGTCTGTCCGTCCGTCCACAAACAAGGACAATTTGTGTGTCCATGAAAGAGAGATGAAATAAGAAAAAAGGAGGGGACAGACAAGGCAAGAAGGACCTACATATAGAAAACAGATAAAATACATCTTTCAAAATGCAGATCTGCCTAAGTGGCAACAAATCATTTGAGCTGCAGTATTACGTTTGGGTTTCGGCACACATTCCTCGGTCACCTGTTTTCTCTTAGCAGCACATGTCACAGAGTGAGTGAAGATAAACCCAGCTGCTTTACTTATTCATTTCAGGCAGCACTTACCGTCCCCTTTTAACTGCGGCCAGCCTTCAACCCTAAGCTCTCAAATCACCAGCGGTTGATAAGAAAATAAACAATTTGCAGCATAGCTGATGATGCCTGAGATGTATTGGCATGTGTAAGGATGTGGCCTAACAAATCCTCGTTGAAGTAAATGAACATTATGGACTTACTGCAGCTCAACTGGGCAGGTACATTTCTCAGCGTTTGTTATTCAGCGAACCCACAGAGGTAGACTGCGACGCTGATTCCATCTTCCAGCAGCAGCAATCTGTCTTTTAGTCAAAGATGGTATTGTATTCGGCCTGCAGTGCCATGGAAAACCCCTCTCCCTCCTCCTCTGCCCTGCACAATGAGACAAGGGTCAGTCTGTCTTTCCTCCACTGTGCTTTTGATTCACTTCTCTTTTAGGAAAATGTTGTATAAACTTTGACCTCCGACAGTGACCTTTTAAACCCACCGGCCCCACCTAGAGAGTCCCCTCAGCCAAGGTTCGAGGTAACTGATTACTCACCAAGGCTGTAGCTACCTACCACAGAGGACACTGAGGTCATGTCCATACTAAATTAATGTTAAATCAATACATTTGTGGGTTTTGAATGAGTGAATGATTAGTATTCTCCACCCAAAGGCTTTGAAAAAACACTTAACAATAATGTGGAGAGATACAAATCTAATTAAACAGTTACATAAAAAATAAAAAATGTATTTTAATTTAAATATGCAGGAAACCTAATTAATGTGTAAGTACCATATAACGTTGCAGCTGGTAAAAGTAGCATACTGATAGTTTTAACTACTTGATATACTGTTGGGTAGCTTAATCTATCATACTACATTATAAATAATTTGTTTTAATAATCTGAATCTGCGAAGTAACTGGGTAACCAAAGCTGTAAAATAAATGTAGTGAAGTAAAGAGGTAACATTTACCCCCCCCCCCCCTTGCACCCTCCCCCTGTCTGTTGATATCACAGCCCGGAGAGGTTTGAATCCAGTCGGCCGCCATGCTGAGCTGAGAGAGAGCGACACACCAAAACTTTGTCACGCTGTTGCTGCCGCCGCACCGACGCTCATCTCCGTACGCACCGGGACAAAGAGGACACCCTCCCCGCGGTGAGTCGCACCGTGCACTTTCACCTCCGCGCGGAGTTTAATGAGCATTAGCTAGCCGGCTTTTCTGGTTCAAATAGCGAAGTTATTTCAGCCTGTGTCCCGCTGGTCGTATTCGTGCGTGCTATCGCGGACTCCGGGCTCGGCTGCACTTGTTGCTCTGTAGCCGAAACCCCCAGCGAGACACAAAAGAAGAAAAATACACAGTTCTCGTTATTATTTTTTAACAGCTCTTCTGCGTTGTGACTGCGCATCACGCTTTTAACACACTTTCGCGCCGCGTTTCAAAGCGATTAAAAAAAAAAAGATGTTAGCGGACTGCTGCCGCCGCTCTGGAGTCCACGCAGTCGCTGTCACCGTCCTTGAAGTGCAAAATACCTCGCGAAGATAATATTACGTGTCCGCCAGCCGCGCTCACGCAATTCTTTTTAAAGATTAAACTCCCCTTGCACTTTCAAAACGCCATTCTGAACCCCCCGAGGTCACTCGGGGGGTTCCTGCCCACGGCGTGCATAAATCAAGGGTGCTCTTTTCACTGCAGCAACAAAAGACTTTATATCGACGGCACTGGAGCGTGCACGCGCATCGTGTTGCCATCGAGCGAAATCCAGACCTGCGGCCGTGCACCGCGAGGTCTCTCAGGATGTGTTTTTGTAGTTCTGCTCGTGCCAAAGACAGGAGGGCTCATCAGTGGACTCCCATAAACCTTTCACCTGCATGCATGTCCAGTCTTAGCTGGTGTGGAGACTGGTGCGTGGACCAGAGGGAGTAATAAGAAGTTCTGGAGCTGCTGTCTGTCTCCCCATTTGCCCTCCGGCCCCGGCTAACCGAAGTCCTCAGTTTCTCTGTGACTCCCTTGGCCCGATGCAGTATAATTCAAACGCACGCCATCATCACCGTGTTCCTCCTCTTTGGACCGTCTTCAACCTTCAAAATGAAGGACAGACTTTGTGAAGGAGAGACTGAAGCCCGCACGAGCCCAAGTGCATCTGATCTGCACATATTTCTCTTAACTGATTAAACGTTTAAGCAAATCTTCTGCCAAAAATGCCAGATGTTGGACGGTGTAAGGAGCTGCTGCTTTTGAGTTTTGGACTGTGGTTCAGCTGCTTTTCCTTCTATTCCACTATAGTGATCTGAACTATTGGGCTGGAACTTAAGTTATTTTCATCACTGATCAATCTGCAGATTACTTTCTTAATCAGTGAAGCATTTGGTCTATAAAATGTCATGAAATGGAGAAAAATGCCCATCACAGTTTTCTAAAGCCTGCGGCGATGCTTTCATATTTTTGTCCAAACAACAGTTCAAAATGCCCATTTATTCAATTTACCATCATAAAAGACCAAGGAAATCTTAAAATTGACTATGAATAACATTTCTGTCCATTGATCAACTGTTTAATCGACTTGTTGCGTTTCAGCTCTTCATCAATTCATTGTTTAAAGTAACATTTCAATCTAAAAACATTTGTTGTAAAACTTGAATATATTCAAGCAATTTCTCGTCAACCGAGAAGCGGGAACCATCAAATTCCTTAAAGATTAAATTAGTTCCAACTTTGTATCGATTTCATTGTTCAAGCTATAATGCCAAAGGTTTGACGGTTCCAGCTTCTCAGATGTGAGCATTTGCGTCCTTTAGTAAGCTGAATATTTTGGGGGTTAGGACTGTGGGTCAGACAGAAAAACCTATTTGAAGACGTCACTTTGGGCTTCAGGAAATTGTCATTGGCGTATTTGACTATTTTCTTTGTTTTATAGGTCAAACAGTTAATCGGTTTATCAAGAAAATAATCTACAAATTAAGCGTTAATGAAAAAGCGTTTCTTTCCCACGCGCCCTTTAACTTTTCATATAGGTTCATATGAAATGCACCAATGAATGCTCGTCACTTAGGAGTAAATAAACGCCCCTCACGTTATATACAGGCTTACTTTACATTGCATAGTCACTGTGGAATTTTGGAACATGCCAGCCACTTGGTTTTTCCCTAAATACAGCTGTTGTGCTTTCTAAATCTGTTTTCCAGAGCTTCGTTAGCGCCATTAACCACCCCTCCTCTCCCTCCTCTTCGCCAAGCTACGACATCCCTTCCCTCACGGCCTCAATAAGTAATTCTTCTGCTTCGTTGAGTTTGATTCCACAGGTCCTTGGCCGGGTCATATCAGGCATGAGGGCAGCCGTCCGGATCTTGTCAATATGATAGGCTGGCTGGCGCTTCAGTGGCACCAGGGCAGGCCAGAATCATGTCAGCCAGACCCTCAGGGGGTCCCGGAGAACTAGCCAGAACAGGATATTGCTGTGATCATTCACCAGCAGCAGACAAATCATTAAACCAGTGGCTGCGTGCCACTGAGTGTTTCAGGCATTTCTGTCTGTCACTGTGACTTTCCCTCAGGTTAGAGATTGTGTTTGCTTTGTGAAGGTGTCATTGCCTCTTGGTGGATTCGTTAATTAACATGAAAATCAGGTTACCTAGACAGGTAGGAGTGAGAATGTAATCAATCTTTCTTCATCCAGTTTTCTTTTGTTTGACATCAACCTGCTTTTTATGGGAGGAAATCACTGTCAATCAGTGTAGTTTTCCCAGGACTTCCCATTTTAGGGAAGCCAATTAGTCTGTTTTAAACACATGCGTCTGTATTTGATTAGTTAAAATTTTGTTAGTGGAGAAACTGAACTATCTTTTAAGTTGCTAAATGTATTGTGTGAAATTACACAGAACGCTCTTGGTTGTTATAGCCACACATTAGCACGCAAGCCTGCCTTTTTAGAGCCCCTTTCCGATCAATAATCAATTTAAAATGGGTGGGAAATGGGAATTAAGTCAGGAACGGCGCGGCTGAAAGAGTGCTTTGTTTTAAACTTGAACTTTGTGCAGAAATGGTACTTGTTTTGGATGTCAGGGGTTATTTACTTGGACGCCTTGTTTGGTTTCAGAACAAGTCCTGGCTGTTTGTCAGATTTCTCTCTCGTAAAAAAAATCGGAGCACTCGAAATTGGTTCTTACTGGAGCCCATCCAGTGTTGCATATAGGAGCTCACATTAAGCACACACGCTGCGTCTGTGTGTTACTCTTCAAATCCGAATGCAATTATTCGACCAACCTCAAAGGATAAGACCCCGTTTTTAAGGAACTTCACGTTTTCTCCACAGTGAGCGACTGTCAGGTAATTGAATAAACTCTTAATGGATTTGAGGGTGACCATTCACGAGCCTTCAGAGCTTTTCTTCTCGCCCCCCTCTGCTGGGTTTGGTCGTCAGCCAGCTCCTCTAGTAGAAAACACTGGAATACCTGCAAATGGTCCAGGACGGTAGCACCCTGCCTCCTGCTGTGGGGGGGTCACTGTAAAAGGTGCTATGTCTTTGACACAGACGCATACGGCCCCTTTTTTTATTGTTCCATCTTGCTCATTAGAAATCTAATTATCATGGATCTCCTGGCAGTCGAGTCAGCAAACAAGACCCTCTTACTTTAATTCAAAATCATACGCTCTGCAGGCTGAAACAGCGGCGACCTTTCCGTACGAGTCGATTTGGTTGCCGTGGGTTTAGGAAACAAGGTAGGCAGGTTTGATGTATGACTCGCAGCAGCCTCTTTGTTTCGGTCCTGCAGGAGTTAAAGGGTAGAGGTCAGGGGCCAGTCTGTGCTCCTCTGATGTTGAGGTGTGCTGTGCTTTGGCTCTATGGAACAGACATCTGGGGCAACCCCCACCTCCTTTTCAAACACACACACACACACACACACACACACACACACACACACAAACAAACATCCCCTGCCACACCCGAGTACTCCAACACCCTCAGGCTGGAATAATTTCCTATTGGCAAAGAGAAAAGCATCTGGCTCCATATCGACAGCAGACAGTGGCATGTGTAGGCGCTTTATGTGTTGTGGCTGTGTGTTACTGGCCGGGCATAATGCATCGCCGCATTCCAGAGATGCTCGGCAAAATAGTTTCATCACTGAATGGTGGTTTCAAATCAGCCGATACAAAGTTAAACACTGGGCGTTAAGCTTGGTTTCCTGTTTTCCTTCATTTCATGCGTTGGCTAACAATAAAGGTGAACGGCAGTCCACACCCTGCAAGCCTCAGTTGCTTTCATTCTTCAAGTGTTGGCGTCCATGCAGAGCAGTTATTTGTTTGAAAATGCTGTCAAAATTGCATCAATGTACAGAGAATCCGCGAAGATTCCCAAGGTGCTGCGCCCGTAGCTGTGATAGATTTTTGCTGATAGTGCAGGAAGCTTACAGCGCTACTGACGGCCTACTTGATGTTTTGAAAAGGTTCCTAGTGTTGCGTTGCTGAGAGCAGGGAGCTGGAAGGGAATGGAGCGGGGAGCGAGCCTACATACAGTACATTCTGTTACTGAGGAGGATATCACTGTGTGACACAGCTGAATGGAGAAGGTGCCGTCTGTCTTTGTGCAACTTCTGTAATGAACACTCGGCAGCGTTTGTTTATAGGGGATAGTTTTGCACAGGGATGTCATTTACAGAACAGGACCTTTATTTGCAGTTCGCAGATTTTAATCAGTTTTCCTTTTTAATCGGCTTGCTGTCCCTCACGGTTTAATTTGTTTAGTGTTTGCATAGTGAGACATACGTCCCAGCACAACGATCCATTGCCGGAGGATGCAAACTCTCTTTACAGTTAACCTGTGTGTGTGTTGTCAGTTTATAAGCTACAGCTAGGTAAAACTAATACAACTGCTGTCAAATAAACACTCTAATCTACTCTACCCTCATTGATTTAAATGGGTTGGACACAATATTAGACTACAGTAGTTTTAGCTAGGTGTACCTAATGAACTGGCGTCTGAGTGGACATCACCCAATGCTAAATACAGTCCTGAGAGAGGGCAGCAGCTGGACCTGCAGTCCCCATTCACTCCTTAAAGGACAGGAGGGGGGGAGAAAAAAAGTCCCCACAACAATAGACACACTCCCACAGACGCACATGCACACTGCCCTAACCTCACCACCCTCCCCCCTCTTCCCTCTCCTCACCCGCCACCCCAAATTTCCCCCTCCCCCCTCCTCAGCAATTGTGTGCATTGACGCTTTCCAGAGGCGCGATCTCTGCGCTGTCGCTCTCCACCGGCAAGCAGCGTTTGACTGCTGTGACGGGGGGGAAAGGCAATCGGTGCCGTTATGTTACACACTCCGATGGAGCCAGAGTGGATGTCCGCTGACATGCGTTAAAGTGAAACAGGCCTTTAATGCAAGAACCGTCTCTCCACCCTCTGCAGCCTCCTGTGCTTTTTTGTTCTTAGTGTTTATCGTGCAAGAGGGAGAGAGAGAGCGAAAGAGAGAGGGAGGCAGAGGGAGACCAAAGGAGGGAGTGTGAGAGAGAGGAGCATGACCAGGGAGGAAGTGACAGACTAGATGTGCTGGAGGATCATATTCTTATTTTTTTGTCTGTCTGTCATGCAAACCAGTGGTGACTTCCCCAGTAATAACAGTGTGACTGGAGGAGCCTCTCTTTTCAGCGTAGGATCCCTGCAGGATCTTCCCACTCAGATTATGGTAAGATTCACTTCGAAAACCGCTTGTGTTGACTACTGGCATCTCACAATGTCAACTCCTTTCTTCCTCTGCTATAGCAATCAGATGTGTTTCTATGTTTAGCATGTGCAGTGGAGAGAGCCTCCCCATCAGCACGGTAGCATGGCATGCTATTTTTACCCAAATCTCATCTGGGAGGTAAATAATTCAGTGTTTTTATGATGCAGTGAGACACAGGCCTTTTTTGTTTTTATTTGAGGAAATACCCACACTGTTCACTTTGACTGTATGAGCTAAGATGTGAAATGTTGAAAGGAGATAAATTATTCTCTCTATTATTATAATTTTATTGTTGTCTATTGCTTTGTTTACAGTAAAGTCGGCCAGACACTGTGCAGACCCACGACTCATTTTAGAATCAGGAAGAATCTTTGCCATTTTTACCATCAGTTGTCATTTGAAGTGCAGTTTGAGGCGGATCACGACGCAATAAGCTTGTTTTAATGTTACTGCAGTCGTATTTTCACATATGGTGGCTAAATCTGTAGTCTTGAATGTGTGATATACTTTGATATAAAACTGCGTCTCTGCATTACTTTCCATTCATAATGGAAATGCACAAAGTAACGCTGCTATTTTTGTCAACATTTAGGATGCTGCCATCTTGTTTTTAATAAACTTTATCGGGATTGCCACTAGACATAACCACTGCTCAGTGTGTACGCTCAGTGTGATCAGCCGCGTTGTTTCCGGTCAGTTGATCCGTACAGTGTAAGCATAGAAGTCGCAGACTGGTTGTGCAGAAAGGCCGATTTTTAAAAAGTGGCAATCCCAAAACAAAACACAAGGTCAATAAAATCGCACAGTGCCCATCTTCAAATGTGGAAAGAGTTTGTCTTCCCCTGACTGGCTGTTCATAAATCTCCCTTGAGACAGGAAGGAGTGGCATTGCCCCCCCAGCTTTGACAAAGCTAGCTAAGAGTCGTCTCAAGTGCTGTCACCCCACTTCAAAGGGCACTGTTTTCTGAGCAGGTCTCTATCTCGGCTGTGCAGTTGCAGAAACCGCTCCATCTCTTGCCATTCACGTGCCCTCATTTTAAAACCACCAGCTGCAAGTTTCTTGCAGCACAGTTTGGCTGCTGTTTCATTGTTCGCTCCGCTCAGCATTGTGTTGAACGCCAGCACGCACACACTGTATCGTTGTTTGCGTGAGAAGGCAGGAGTTTTAATTTGGGGTTTTGGGTAAGGAACTCGTCACAAAACGTTACAAAGCGCCACATACATCATCACAACAGCGAGCATATGAAGCTCTCATACTTGGGTGGATTACCACATTATGCAAAAGTACGGACTCTTGCATATTTCAACAATTCAGTAATGTAAGAATGTCCTTTGGAAATTGATTTATGTGCTTCTAGAAAGAGAGAGAGAGGCTGTGCCATTTCATTTATAACATTCAAGGGTAGCCTAACTCAACAGTGAATTAAAATAAATAATTTGGCAGACAACCCTGCGCAATCACCCCCATGAATTCAAAAGGAGCCCTCAAATTCATTCAGATCTCACCCCAGTTTGTTCAAATGTGTCTGAAGGTAACTGCAACATTGGAGTTTTTTGTTTTTTGCTTTTGTAAATTTTTCCCATAAACCCAGCAGCTGAGAGACCAGAGGAAATGGAACTAAACTGATTACCGGAGATCGCTTGGGTGTATACAGCTAATGCGTCTTTTATGCACCGAAGACAGACACATGGGCAAAACTTAAATGGGCTGCTATTAGACAGGAAAATGAAAGAGACAGGTAAACAAATGCTCTGGAGCATCAACGTCGATTCACACTCGACATCGACAGTGAATTCAGGGCTGATTTTTAGTGTGGAAAAGGTGACAGGAAAGTGTGGGGGGGGGGGAGGCACATCAGCCTGCAGAGCCACGGTCCCCACACAGACAGACTGCCGCTGGCTGGCTCCGAGGCTGGTGGCTGTCTGTCTGGGTTTGGGGCTGATAGACTTGGGTGGGGTTGAGACCCGTCCTTCACTCCTCTGTCTCCCTCCAGTTGTAGCTGACGACGCTAAAACCATTAGGTTGTCTTTGGGTAATCAGTGTGGGATTAAACGATGAAAAAGACATGTTTTTTTTAGGTAAAACATGATTTTTAAACCTTTTCTGCTTTAGCTCTATTTTGTGCATTTGTCTGTGAAATGGTATCTAACATTTTATCTGCTTATAAAAACCTAAATCCCACTCTGGCAGGTCACAATCTGTGTTATGCCAGTGTGTTAACACATAACTGGGTATAATCTACGAATCTAATGTGCTTTTTAAAGGCAGATAAGCTGAATGGCTCATGCCAGGTTTTGGAGATTGCTCATCAGCCAGCAGGACACAGGATGTGCCTTGTCTCATCGCCTCATTAAAATGTAAAAATCCGAATGCTGGTAGGGAACATCTGCCAATTTAGGTGAATTCCCAAACATGCATTATTAGCAAAAGGTCTGTTTTTGATTTCTTTAAATGATGGCATTTGTTACACCATCGTGATCTTTTTATTAATGGATGACAACCGGCTGCATGGATACAAAATTGTCATCATTGCTCCTTTGTCACACAATGAATTCTTCATCTGTGATTTGGATTCACACTGTCTGCTCGCTACCCAGAGGATTTGCCGGTTGCACTCTATTTGTGCTAGCTAGCTGGCTGGTTGGCTGCCTTGGTAACTATGGTAACAGTATCCCCCCTAGAAAGTTGGAGAGGCCAGGCCTTGCTAGGCTAATTGTGAGCAAGTGAAGCATGTCTGCAAAGGCCTGTTTTGGTGGACTTTTTTGTTGTTGTTGTTGTCCTCACTGACTTTCACAGACGTGCAGTAGCCATCACACAAGAAATGATTAGCTCAGACCTGTGTTTTATAAAGTTGATCGTGCTGCTTGACCTAGATACACATGGAACAAAATAATGTACATAATCCACGATAATACAGTATGGGGCATACTAATATCATCAATCAGTATTTATCAACCTTCTTTATATATTTCTGTGTAATGTAGAAAATGTATCTGCAACTATTTTAATCATCCACACATTGTGGATTATTATTTGAGTTTTGGCTTACTTTTACATAACCGTTGGCTGTTAGAGGCATTTTCTGACATTTTACAGACAAAACAATGAAATAATTAAATAGCTGTCAGTTGCAGCCTTAAACGATGTTACTTTACATCATTGACTTTACGTCATTTTCCATGATGTATTAACATTGTCGTGTCTTCCTGTAGGTGGGAATGAGTGATTTATTCTAAACCAACGTTACTTTTTCCTTCTCTTGTAGACTGGTGTTGTGATTTGCCCTGGCCGTCTCCCTCAACCATTTCCAACTGTGTGAAGCAAAGCAGAAAAGAAGTTTTAATGAATCAGTATTCGCTAGCCGACGCCATGACAGACAAGTAAGTGGTTTATCTTTTTTTTGTGTGTGTGTTTCTGTGTATCTGCGTGAAAAGCCAACTGTGCTCTGGCCTTTTGTTTAGTGTGAAGCAAGAGGGTGATGTTGTCTCCTGTGATTATACTTCTCTTGCTCCGCACAGCATTGTCTCCTGTGAGTGTGTTTGAGTAAAGGAGTGGAGGAGAGTTGGTGCGTTCTGATGGCACAGAGAGAAGTGTGTTATGTTGGAGGGTTGGTATAAAGACAGTCTGTTTTGCCCCTGAAGACGTGTGACATTTACATCAGTGCTGATTTGCATTCTCGTTCACTGTGCTGGTATGTTGCTGCTGCTGTTAGTTGGTCTTTATTTCCTTGACAAAACACAGTCATTTAAAGGGTTTTGAGCCTTTGCCGTACTACCTCTTCCTTCGCTCCTTCTGTATTCTCCCCCTTTTCCTTTTTATGGTTCCTTCTTCATCTTTTCCCTCCCCCCTTTTCATTTTGGACCCAGTTCTCCGTGCTCCCTGTCTCTTTTCTCTTTTTTTTTGTCTCTTTTGTCAACTTTGCCTTTGTCTCTCGGTCCAGTGTTTGTTGGGATTTTATCTATTGAGGCCGGAGAATTTGGGTGCAGTAAGCAAAATAATCTGCCGTCACCGTTCATAATAAGCGGAATAAGTGGTGCAGGCCAGTCAGCTGAAAGGGATAGGCGCAAACACGGCGAAGGCCAAACAAGGCCAGGCCTATTATGTGCTTGAGTTACAGAAAATGAAAGGGGCAGTTCGGCCAGTAACAAAACTGAAGAAACAGGTTGTTTTCAGGATACTTTGATGAATCGTAGTGGTAATGGCAGCATGCGCAAGAGTCAGTGGAGAGGCGGAGGAGGCTCATATGCATACAGTAAAGTTTCCAGTGTTAGAGGAAATGAGGTTGATGTGATTCATTGTTTGCATGCACTTAGTCAACCTCTATACACTTATTACTAATGCACCTGTTGACCCTTTTTAGTGAGTGAGAGAGTGAGTGTGTGTGTTGGGGGATGGGGGGGGGGGGGGGGGTGGTCCAGTGAGTCACACAGTCTTTCTATGAAACAGGCCTCAGGGCAGCTCGCCCGGCTAACACCAGCACACTATAATGTCAGTATAAAACATCGTGCATCTAGTCGGTTAGCAGAGCCGGATAATGCTATATTTGCCCAGAGGGGAATTTCTCTTGCAAATTAGAAGGTCGTACCACTTCAGCCGTTCCCTTAAGGATGCTTTGCAATTTTTGCAGAGCCAGACGTTTAGGCATGGAAGTGTTTTGGAAGCAACATGAAAGCAAAAACAAGAAAAAGATGTTCTTGGAAACGTTATTTTGAAAACAAGATGCAGCAGTATTTTGTTTTAATAAGGCTCTGCTGGACCAAATCGGAGCAGAGTCAAGTGAAGTGAGGGCTGGGAGTTTCTAAGTAAGTGATGATGTTGTTGACAAGCTGTCCCACTGGATGAAAGGTATCCGAGCAACCAGAAAGGGGCGAAGGGGGGGGAGGGTGGTAGTTTATTGTATGCTAGATGCTAGTCCATGTTGTAGGATGATTGTTCATTGGGAAAGAATGATAAATGTTACGCCAAAAGGAAGTGAGGGGAAAAGTTGGAGGACGTGCCCCCCGACAGTGACGGCGAACAAAGCCTCACTCAAAATGGGACTACTTAAGATTCATACAAAGGCAGAAGAAGACGGCCACTTATTTTCTCTCTAACACACACAGATGCCTCCCCCCTTTTCCTCTCTAGCCTGCTCATGAGCAAACATTTACACATAGCGGGGATATCAGTGGACATTCCTGTAGATATGTGCATTCCAATTGGTATTCCCAGATACACGCTAGCATGCAGACGTGCAGTCGTGTTCTGACGTTTTCCAACAAAGTTCACAATCTTCACATTTGTTTAGTGAAAGAGCTTTGCATCTGTGTTTTCCATGAAGATGATGCTCTTGATTCAGGAGCTTATTATCCACCTGCAAATGCGCTCCTGCAAACCTTTTTAAAAAATGAACATGTTTCCATTGCAGGATTTTAAGTTCAGCCTCCTATTGTACCAGGATGCTCTGGGATGAGGAAAGTTTCTAAAGCCAGATTTGCTCGGCAGTGCTTGTAGACGGGGATTCTTTCTGTTGAAATTCAAGCCTGGGTAATCCTCTTCAACAGCAACAAGCTTTGTGTGCACATGTGTGTGTGCGAAAGTACAGAGTCCGTGCACCCTCGAACCAGGATTTGAATGAACAGGAATTTCACGTAGTTGTTAGTTTTTTTTTTTTAAGTTTTTTTTCTTTCTAAATGATTTGCACCACGGTTGACTGTATTGCATCATATATGAAAGTAGGACAGAAAGACAATGCCCCAGATAAATAGAGAGCATGTAGTCGTGTGATAATATGTCACTTGACAAATAAAACATTATTTTGACATTTATCAGCGTAAAACTCTCAGCCGTGAATTGTCCCTCCAATTTGCCTTCATTCTTTGGGGGAGGAAAATGCAAAGCAAGATGGGAAAATGTGTCGTTCCTTAAGCCCTCAAACCATACGTTCATGTTTCTTTATGCCACGGTTCCTTTCTTGTTTTCCTTGAGGAGAATCCTCCTCCTACTCATTTCTCCTCATTCTTCTCTTTGTCTCCTCTCCCCAGCCACTGTATGAATTTGCACGCTCGAATATCTTCTCTCATAGCAAACCCTGTTTTCTCTCTCTCTCCCTCTCCCTCTCTCATTTTCCTTCCCTCCCCCACCTGTGGTGGTACATGCTGACAGGCCTGTCAGAGACTTGGGATGTTTATAGATGGACAGTAAGGGTGGCTGCACAGATGTGTGTGTGTGTGTGTGTGTGGTGGGCTGGGATGCTTTTATTGGAATGACCACACTGTCGTGGAGATGACAGGCCTTTCCCACTCTAGTGTATATCTGTTTGCTTTCTCTATCCGTATCAGTCAAGGTCCCACATGTATGTGTATTCATGTCAGTCTCGGGGGAGCAAGGATCCAAAACCACTATCAGAAGCTGGTTAAGAGCTTTGTAGCTGTCACTTACACAAAGCTGCAACACGCGTGCAAGTAGAGAACCCTGCTAAACTCCCAAATGTTTGGTCAGATGTTGAGAATAAAGACACGCAGTATAAAGAATGCTGAATAAAAGGATTTGTTAAGAGAGCATGTTGCTCTGACATAAATACACCAGTGCTGTAAGACATAGACATAAGACATAAGATAAATGGAGTTGTGGTGGTCACAAGACACTGAAGAAAGCTTGCTGGGACCTTTTTATCAGCTCGGGGGGAAATCAGATGTCACAGTGGAGCGAGCTCAATAGTCTGTCCTGTCAGTATGTTTACCATAGGCTGGGTTTCTGAAGTAGGACCTATTAATACATTTGTTCTGCCTTGAAGGGTCTTCAAAAGGCCAGCTTTGCCCGGTCCTCATTCAAGTCCACTCATCAATTAAAAAAACCCAGATCCGTGACATCTCCACTTCCTCTCTGCGCCCTCTCCAGACCGCGGTGTCACCAAGGGCGCGGTTTGAGGCACGGCTGGGCTCGCACCCAGGCTCGACACCCTCTCCAGGACATCCCGAATTGAGACATGTGAAGGCGTGGTGTCATTGGTGTGACTGGGATTCGTGGTGCATAGTTAAAAACTCTGTATCAGCTGTCACAGGGTTTTGTGGGAGCCGAGGGAAGCCAAGTCAAAGTGCTTCCTTAGGATGTCGAGGGGGATGCACCCTTTGGCCTTCGGCTCATCAATCTTACGCAACTGTCATCTTCTCCCAGCGGCCCATTGATGCTGTCAGAGGACGACCAGAGGCAGGGACTCGTTGTGTTGTGTATTTGTGCTTGTTTTTTTTTTTTGTTTTTTTTTTGTGGGTGTGTCTCTGAGTGATGCAGTGACAGGAGAATGGAAAGGTCTGGAGAAGATGGAAAAACACGGGACGATACATTGTGCATATCGATGGAGTGCACCTAAACACTGCAACTGTAAAGCACGGCTGTCGACTTGTTATGAAACTGATAGTAACTATGAGAGTGGTCTGAAGTAATGTGCGACTTATGGTCAGCTAAAATCTGTACTTCATTCAGAACTGCCCATGTTTGTAGCCTGGTGTGTATCATCTCTGCTTAACATAATCAGATTATTCTTTTATACAGTAGAGCAGGGGGCCCTGCATTACAGTAGCTTAGCCCACCAAGCAAATGCTAATGAATCTGCATATTTGGGTTGATTTGGGTGACCTGAATTCAGTTGTCTGGAAGATTTGTCTCCTTGTTCTGGGACAGTATTTGTCACTTTACCCAGCAACATCCATTCTGACAGCTTTAGTCGGTTATCTTGGGATTTTAATGATTCTTGGTTTATTTTTATTTATTTAAAAATAAATATAATATTTTTTTAGGATGTAGAGATACTTAGGCATTGTTTCTCTGTTAAAAAGTGTTTGTAGAAACTGACCGTGAGTCACAAACTGAACTATAGTCCAGGCAAAGTAAATATGTAAGTCTGTGTTTTCCACTCAAACAGAGTTGGATTGTAGTGGACTGTGGGAATAAAGCTTGTGTACTTGTGCAGGGTGAATGTATTCAGCCTTGTTTTAAAGGTTTTCATTTTGCTCATGGAAGTAGTCTAAGGGAACAGACTGGAAAGTGTTGTGAATGGAGGCCCAACCATCTGTCACAACGGCAATAAGAAGATTTCTACTTTCCCTCCCTTTGACTTATAAAATCTTGTCTTCATGCACTGAAAAGAAAAGAATTTTTCCAGCTTACTGTTCTGTTACTCCTGATACAGATTACTCCCTAAGTCTTTTGTTCTCGTTTTGATTCGTTAGTGATGCACGACTCCAGTGCTGAAGCTGTACACAATTGTAAAGGCCCTGGAACCCGATTTTCTCTATCAGCTTCTCTTTGGTTCTGTCAGTGTTTGGTTCTTTCCAATTGAGAGATTTTCTGTTTGTGATCCTCTCAGTGGTTTGAAGTGAAGTTGAAATAAAAATCTGATGGCCTTTTTGGGATGTTTGCTTATGTTGCCATTCAAATGCAATCAAACCACACTAACACATTCTTGTTTTTGTTTATTTTGTGTGTGTTTAAACTTTAACACTCGGTCTGCCAACAGACAGACATCCAGTGAAATATCTCAGCATTTACACTAAACGATTAATTGATGATTCAAGAAAATAATCTGCAGATTGACCGATTTTTATGAAAACTAACCTGCAATTGGGGAAAAAGACATAATGCAACATTTCTCAGCATTCCACTGTCAAATTGATAATCTTATAAATTGTGCAACCTGTTCTCAGAATAAAATATGCAGATTTAAGGCTTTGCCGTGGCTAACCTCTCAAGGGATTATCCCACTTAGAGCAAATATGATTCAATAAAAGGACTCTCCCTTTTAATATAAATATTAGAGGATTTTATAGGATTTTATATAAATATAAAAGGAAGAGTCCTTTCCATTTTTTTTATTTCTTACATCTGCCCGCACTACAGCCTTACAGTTGTGCGTGCGTATCTCAGACACACTGGAAAATGCTGTGAAGCCACAGCGGAAGAGGAAACGAATATGCTTGTCCCAGACCTCAGGTTTCTCTCATGGTATTCACACAAGATAATGTTTATCGTGTGTGTGTGTGTGTGTGTTCTAAAATTCATCATCCTACCTGTCTAACCATGGTCTAGACAACTAACCACACATACACACACTCAACACACACTCACAAATAGCTTCCTCCCTCTTGTAGGCGCACACACACGCACTACATAACTGTCTTGTCTGATCTTTCTGTCTTCTCCCCCCACTCCCTAGCTTGACGATTTTATAATTCTCTCCGGAGGAAGAGCGCCGCATCTTGTGAGGAGCAACAGGTCAGAAACTCTTCTCCTCTCCCTCCCTCCCCCCCCTTTTTTGCTGTGCAGACCGACACCGGGCTGCTCGCGGGGCCCGCGTGCTTCAACACGAATGCTGCATGCTTCTCCAGTCCCCCCCTGTAACCACCTCAGGGCTTTTTTATTCCCCCTGCATGTCCACACCTGGACAATCTTACTTTGATTTGATTCTGCTTGGCTTTGGTGCTTGTGATGCAAATTTTGAGTCCTTTGAAATGATGCTTTCCTTCTTACCCTATCATGTTGTCATGTGTCTTCACATTGTGATTTGGTTTTCCTTTCCTCTTTAAGTTGTGATTATCTTGTTTTATATCTGCTTGGAAGCAAGCTGATGGTCTATGTTGACTTATTAACATCGAATGATGTTTATAATAACATACATGGCTGTTTGCTTCCAAACGCTCTGTGGACAAACAGCTTTGCTCTACACCTTTTGGTCTGCCGCTGACTGTTCCCTGAACCCCTCCCCGCAAACAGAGATTGTCCAATCATAGCTTAGCAACTGTAACATGGCAGGTCAATCTTTGGATTTCTCCAAATGCTGAAGCAGTGTAAAGGGGGCAATGGTGGGTGTCACTGAAGCAGAAGTGTAAGTAATTAATTAAACTCTGTTTGTCTCTAATGCTAGCATTTCCAGCTAACCAGCGTAGTACCAACAGTGGCAACGTTACTGCCACCGCCAAGGAGTGTATCTGTAGCGTACTATGTTATGTGGGATTCAAGATTATGTTACAAAACACCTCGTTCAGGAGCAACACATTCACAGCGCAGGAGCTAAAATGCCCCTATTTTAAAGTTTAAAATAACATTAGCAGCTCTCTCCTGCTCTTTATTCGGTTTAGTTTACACTCCAGCAATTAAAAACTTTTTACCCAAAGTAGCATTACGTTTCCTAAAAAGTATCCCAAATAGGTTAATCCTCAACCTCCAAGCCTTTTTCTCTTGTAAAAATGAAATACATACACACACACACACACACACACACAACTTTAGCCTCCAGATGTTTGATATGATATCCTGTAAGTAGCCATCAAGTGCATATTTAAGACCCTTTTACAAGGTTCATATTTTAAAACAAGT
>JAVQJL010011966.1:0-14907 GCA_036024295.1 Nannoperca obscura
AATAAAAAGAAATATATAAATAATCTATGTTTGTACATAAGCTGCTATATATATAAAATAATTTAATAAAAATAAAAATATATATAAATATATATAATAAAAAATGTAATACAAAGAAATATATAAATACTCTGTGTTTGTACATAAGCTGCTCCATATATATGATATATACTGTGTTTACATATATATGATATATACTGTGTTTACATATATATGATATACTCTGTGTTTATAAAATGCAGTAAGCCACTAGATTCTGCTCACAGGAAACTCTGGAGACACAAACAACAACAACAACAACATTAGTATCTTTAAAGCATCTCGTGATTCTTCGGCATCAGATTCTTTAATGTTAAAAACTGTATATTTTACATTTTGCTGCGTTTTGAGTTTCTTTTACACGTGTATTTTTTTATTTTAAACATGAAAATGTGAAACTAATTTGATGTCTTTTTTATACTATATTTTTACTGATGGACACAAACATGAAACTTTAGGCTAAATCTGTTCTCTGAGCTTTGATGCTGCTGGATCACAACATCAGACTGGACCTTTCAGGACCTCCAGACACGTCTTTGTGTTCACTTGATCAAATGAAATATTCTTGGAAATGCTTTATTAAATGTTGTTTGTGTAACTTTGTTTTATTCTTTAAATATGATGTTCGTCACAGTTTGTCCGTCTCCATCAACATGGAACCGGTTCTGCTCCGGTTCACGCGCCTCATTTTGAACCAAAAGTTACCTGATAAGTTCCGGCAGGTGTTCCTCGACCTGAACCATGACATCATCAGTGGCCGTGTCTTGTTCTCGGGGTTGGAAAGAGAGGAAGGAGAATGCAACGTCTCCGGTCTTCGGTCACTATGGTAACCGTCTTTTACGTCTTCTGGTCGTCAGTCGGTCCAAAAGCACGTGTCTGTAAAAACAGAGTGGTCGCAGCGAGCAGCTCCGCCCTGAAACACCTTAAATAGACAACAGACAAATAAAAAACTGCATCTTTGAAAAATGTTTGCGTTAGGCTCAAGTTTGTAAAACTGGCTAACTATTAGCATCTTAGCATCTGGACTTCAGTCTAAGAAAGGCATCTGTGGTTCTGGTTCTCGTGCTCCACCTTCTGAAGTGGAACTCTCTGTAGTGGTTATTCATGCTGACAGGTTTATTCAGCGTTAAATACAGTAATAACCACAGTATTTATAAGAAACATGCAGACAGACACGTCCAGGCAGCAGCTTTAAATAGTGGTTGGTTTAAAAGTGACGCCAACTCTCAACAGCAGGCTCCAACAGGTGAGCTGCACCTGAGAGACCAAGTGGTTTATAATAGAGCTCCTCTGAACTCTGATTAAACATCATCATGAAGACGCTCTGCAGACAACACAGATAGTTAGTCAGTGAGTGGGTTGACTGAACTTCCTGGATGATCTTTTAGTAAAACATGTCATGGTTCCAGACCAGCAGTCAGCAATGATCACTTTAACTTTGGACTCAGTCGGCACTGTTGTGATTTTGTCTCTTTGTGCGTTTTATTCTGAAAAGCTGCTGCTTCCTGCAGTGGAGGAGTGTTTGTCTCCCTCTTGTGAAAACTGACGTGAACACAAAACTGTAAAAATGCTCCATTAGAAACCAAAGACCTGCGTTCAGGTTGTTCCTCCGCAGCATTTATCTGACGTATAACACACGGTAAAAGTTATAATGTCAGTTTCAGTGTATTTATTACTGAAACAATCAGCTGATCCTTACTGAACTTTGATAATTGTTGGTGGTTTTTCAGTAAAAACATTTCTTTTTTGGGGGGGGGGGGGTGTCTGCATGAGTACTTTTAATTTGGATACTTGAAGTGAGTTTTTACTATTTATATGTTGCTTCTACTGCAGAGGATGAGGACACGGAGAGGGTTCACGTCCACGTCCACGTTTCTACTTAGAGAGTTTAAAGAACCTGAGAACCTTCTCCTTCTTCTTTTCTCTTCTTCCTCTCCATTCAGCAGCTCGCTGTCTTCTGGGCAGCGTTTCAGAAACCTCAGGAATCTGACTGTGTGGAAAATCAGGACCACAAGTGTGCACCACACACACACACACACACACACACACACACACATACACACTCTCACACACACATACACACACACACACACACTCTCTCACACACACACACACTCTCTCACACACACACACACACACTCTTTCTCACTCTCTCTCTCTCTCTCTCTCTCACACACACACACACACTCTTTCTCACTCTCTCTCTCTCTCTCTCTCTCTCTCTCACACACACACACACACACACACACACACTCTCTCTCACAAATGAAAATTCAGAACAAATGTCAACAAAACCCCCAAATCAAGACAGATGTGTTTTGTTTCATTGTCGTATTTATTTCTTTTTACACAAATAACAATATTTGTTTTTTAAAATCAATCCTCAGAGTGACGTCGGTGTGTTTGAGTTTCCTGTCAGATTAACAACAACATGAAAAGTCAAATCTAATCAAATATCCTCGCAAGTATCTGCCACCACAAACACCTGAACTCCCTCCTAGGACCTGCTAAGAGTGTGTGTGTGTGTGAGTGTGTGTGTGTGTGTGTGTGTGTACGTGTGTGTGAGAGTGTGTGTGTAGGTGTGTGTGTGTCTGAGAGTGAGACTGTGAGTGAGAGTGTGTGTTTGTGCTTTATATCGTCAGGGTCTTGGGGTTGACCACCCTGCCGATGAAGAGCAGCGCCCCCGACGCCTCGTCCCGGATCAGGTAGAGGAAGGGGCGGTCCACTCGGTAGGACAGGTGGTTCAGCGTTGAAGTCGCAGCGGCGTACAGGTTCCCCTCGGGCGCCGTCTCCATGACAACCTTGTGATTGACGCTGCTGAGCTTGGCGGGCTGAACCGAGATCTTCTCCAGGTCCGTGTCCGCCAGCCAATCAGAGAGACCTGCATGTAGACAATCAATGACATCACTTCCTGCCATAAGGAGCTGTTACAGTGCAGAAGTGCTGGACTGACCCAGATCCCCGAGCAGTGGCAGCAGGTCTGTGGAGTAGCTGAGCCTCAGGGTGGGCAGCGTGAGGGACACCTGGGCAGGTAGCAGCGTCATGGAGAGATCCTGGACGAACTCGGCGGTCAGACTCTCCTCCAGCAGAGTCGTGTTGGAGGTCACGTCGTCGGGCAGGAAGATGAACATGCTGACGTCGTCCTGCATCTGGATCTGAGCGATCTGGAGGAGGAGGAACAGATTCAGGAGACATCTCAGAGGCTCGTTAGTGATCCTACAAACAGGTCATCTCTGCAGATGAAGGCTGATTCTGTAGGCACAAGATTTTGGTATCGGACGCGTTCTGGTTTCTGTTTGTAGTCCGAGTAGTATTGACCAATTACGTTTGAGTGGGCTTTGGTTGCATGCAAGCAAAAGAGGCCTTTCAAATCTCTGAATCTCTTTGTAAAAATTGTGTAGACACATCATTGTCTGAAATATGTCGATGTGTTCTGAGATTAAAGGATAGATTCCTCCCTTTAAGATGGCTACACCAGATGCCCCGAAACGTTGACTAAATCGTTGTTCGATGGTAGCCAATGGGCTTTAAGGATTCGTAGATCATGGATAATAGATAATGGACAGGTGGGGGGATGGACGTTTAAACCAATATCAGTACATTTTGTTGTAGTTTAAAAGTCACAAACTGATGGTTCAGAGTTAAACCCACTCACCGTGCAGCTCAAGTCCGAGTCGGCACCCATCTTCACCGGGTAGTTATCCTGTTGCATCATGGGAATGCTAACAGGTGCCCCACCGTCCACCTGGAAGTTCTCCATTGCTCCAGTCTTTCCGAACCGAGTCACCCACTTCCCTGTTTACAAAGTCATCATTGGTGACAAGAAGCACCAGCTGAGAGCTTCCCCTTCACATCTGTAGGAGTCAGGAGATGTCAGAACGTTTGACATACCTTTAAAGTAGGCGGCACTCACAGTGTTCACTCCAGAGTTTCGGGGGAGGGACTTGGTGAGGAAGCGCTGGACCTTCCCGCCCGTCTCCTGAGACACCCAGTCGTTGATTTCTTTAAGATCTTTAGTTCCTCCCAGCAAGGCTTTGGGCCGAACTCTATACTGCTGCTCCACAAGAGGGAAGAACTCCTGCTTCAGACGGAGTCCTGAGGACAGTTCAGGCTTCACGTTAACATTATAGTCAAGACGAAATATATAGTTTTTGCAGGTGAGGGGGAAATCATTGGTTTATTAGGAGTCCGATACTATGAACGTCTGTGAGGAGAGACTGATCAAACCCCTCAGGTCTTTGGGCTGACCTCTGTACAACTCAGCAGAGGTTTTGGACTCTTTAATATCTTTGGTGCCCTTTAGTTTCCTGTGACTTCTAGCAGTATATGTTTGCTTATTGTTCACTATTTCAATGTGCTGTTTTCTGTGACCTTGAGGTTCCTATGTAAGCCAATACCCCAACCCCCACATGAACCTACGTCGTGCCAGGTAGATGCGTGCGGCGGTGCTCAGGCCTTTCCCAGGCGTCCTGACCGAGGCAAGCAGGGCTTTCAGGGTGTTGTGGAGCTGCGGGTCCTGCAGGTTGTGGTACCTCAGAGCCCTGAACAGCTGGCTCTGAGCACGCTCAGACCCTCCTGGGGGACGGAGGGGGTCACGGTAAGCAAGGCAACATATTCTGGTGAGATTCTGGTTGATTCCTCCTTCCACGTCATGAGGAACAAGGTCTTATGTGTAAATATTACTGTGAAATATGAAATACTATTAAAGTCGCAGTCATTCTGTGGTTTTGGCCACTTAGATGTCATGAAAACACACAAACCTCAGCCACTGTTGCCTTAGAAGTGTTATAGCCAACATGTTATCATTGTTATCATCTCATGGTGCTTATTTAGAGATTTCTAAACTTTTTTTCCACACATTTTATTAATTTTAAGTCTATTTTATCCACCTTCTGCAGGAACTCTAACAGGACTCTAACCTACAGTCTGTGTATGTAAAGGACTACCTTCACCTTTTGCGAGCTGTCAGCTGGACTGAGCGTGACAAGTGTTTCACAGTGACATCGAACATGAGAAACAAAGCTGGTGACGGTGTTTTGTTGGTTTGGGCGTCAGGCCTGTACACACCATGGCGGTCACAACCAAAGCACCAGTTTGCATTTAGTTTGTAGTGTGTTTGTGTCTTCACCCATGGAGAGCTGCGTCAGCGCCGCCGAGACACTGATGGGCGCCAGGAACACGTTGGTTGCAGGTTCACGACTCGCCAGAGCCCGAAACAGGTTGTAGCCGAAGTCCGAGGTGGCGGCGCCCATCTTGGTCGTCGGGGTGGTGAAGAGCTCCACGTGTTCCTCCTCCCCACCCGTCTCCTCGCCTCCCGTCTCCAACTGGAACAGATCAGTAAAGACAACAGTCAGAAGATGCTGCTGAGAGTCGTCTCCTAACGTTAGCATGTTCTCTGACAGGTGGAGGCAGGTGAGGTGGATACCTGAGCCTGACAGAAGCTCAGCACGACTCCAAACACCAGCAGGAAAGTTGTTTGCTTCATCCTGGAAGACAAACACAGAGGTTTCATATATTTCCTGCCAGTTCTGCAACAGAGGACCGACTCAGCAACGTGTCTTCATGGAGAAGAAATGAATGTTCAGTGTATCGAATTCGGATTCGACGGCTGTTTAAGAACACAAACATGTTTTAACCTTTTTATTTTCACTAACTTGCTCAATGTGTCTGTGAAACAGCAACACGATGGTTCATGTGGAGTCGTGTTTGTGTCCGCTGATGGTTTTGGTTTCTTCAGTTGATGATGATGATGTTCCCCAGAGTCTGTCTGCTGGTTGCTGCTGACAGACTGCTTTTTACAGCTTTTATTCTGAAAGCGACGCTCTGACTACAGATAAACTCTGAGCTGAAAGTCTCTATAAAACCCTGTAAAGATTCAGCTGATGATTCTCCACCAGTGTTTTGTTATGGACACATTTCAGTCAGTACCAAAGAAGTGCTGGGGTTCTGAGCCTTATGGTAATTTAGTATATGATATATAGTAGTAATAAATCTACTGCATTAAACCAAGAACTCCTAGTTCCTCCTCAAGTAGCAAAGACAAACTGAGCCAGCTGGAGAAGAAAACAGCTGATGAAAGTGGAGAAAAGTGATCATCCTCTGCTGGTGGAAAAGTTTCCAGAGATCTTCATGTCTAAGCAGTGTTTTGTATAATTGCAGGGAAACGCCACAAAATGAAGCCGAAACGTCCTCTCACTGCTTCACTGGAACGTCTTCAGCAGCACATTCACCACACTCACAACGTCTCTTTTGTTCTTCTGCACACATCTGGACCTGGTTGTCAAAGTCATGTGAACCACACACACACACACACACACACACACTGGGCCTGATGGGAAACCCAGCTGGCGTCCACGAAGCTCAGAGGCTTCAGTTTCTTTCTCCAGAAAGAAAAAAGGCACTGAGATCAAGTGAGAAACTGAAATAAGTTGATAGAAAGGGGTTTTTGGTTCATCTGGAACTGAACACCTGACAAATCACACTTTAAAGCTCTGATACACCGATAAACAGACAGAACACTGGTCTCTGATACCACAGGACTGTTTTCATTGGCTGCTCCTCAGATATCACATTATTTATTGCACAGCACTGTGGGAAATATTCTTGGCACTAAACTCTTTACAACCCCAAGTAACCTTTAAAAAGTCTCAAAACTCTGCAGAGCAGCACCCCAGCTGCACTCTGGCGACTTGGATACGAGAACAATAAGGTTTGATTAATTGGAGTGAATCCGTGTTGACAGAGGGCTGAAATCAGAACTATTATATAAAGTGTTGGTGGAAAAGTTCCAGCTGTGCTTGTGTTTGTTGGCACAGAGACGCGGAGCTGAGGTGGAAACGCTGAACTGGAGAAGGTCGCTTTGTTCACTGACTGGAAACACCGTCGGCATGTTTCTGAGAGTTCAGACGATCATTAAACTTGAAACCCTGTAAAGTTACAGTCTGCCCTGCAGCAGCGCGCAGACTTCGTGCAGCGCCACTTGAACATCACACTGATCTGCATGTATTGGTGAACTGCAGCGAACATATCAACAAACCAAAAGTTGTGCGTAAAAGCGCAAAGTGACCAACACAAGTTATAAACGCGCACTCACCTCGCCTCTGCTCCCGGACGGTCCACTCCGCTCAGAGTCTCTCTGTCTGCAGATGAGACGAGTCTTCGTCCAGCTGACGCCCCCGTGCGCGCCCCCGCTGCTGCCAACAGAGCGGCGGGGGCGCGCAGGCAGGACAGAAACAGCAGGATGAGGATGAAGGAAACTTTACAGCCAAACAACCGATTCTGGACCAACCTGCCCCTCTTTTGGTCCTTTTTAATTCCATGTGGCAATATTTAGTTTGATTAATCAGGGAAGTGATTTATTGAGTTGTCTTCTTTTGTTTTTACATTAAATGATACAGTAACTGATCCTGCTGGTGAGTCTCTGCAGCTGTCTCCAGCCAACTCATTCAAGGTACCTTAGGCATGACCTTAAGAACTCATTAAACCTGAATAAAGGACCAATGGGACCCAGAAACACATCATGGACCTTTGTACCACATTAAGGCACCCAAAATGACCCTTCAAACCCCCTAAAGAATTCTTGGACACCACCTGCAGAACCCCTGAAACCCCCCAAAAATAACCCCGGGACCACCTCAGACATCCCTGGAGATATGTCTAAGACCTTTGGATCTCTGAAACCTCCAAAGGACTGATAGTCCACCCTAAGTATCCCTAGAATACACCTTAAGGATACCTGGAACCCCATTACAACCTGAAACTTTAAGGGCTCCAGGAAACCATAAGAACTACTAAAGGCCCCTAATGGACCCCTGGATCCACATTGGATCCACTTGAATCTTTAACTTCCTCCAATCAAAAAATGTAAGAAAATATTTTTTCCACAACACAAATACACTTTTGTGTCAACATTTTATTTTCTGTGACTGAAAATGAAATTAAAACCATCACACTGTAGATAAAACATCTAAAATGACTCTTTCATATAAAAGTCAGTACTTATCACTTTCATTGCAGTTCATTCGCATAAGTTTCCATGTTGAATTCCAAAACCAGGTGTTCGTCTTCTGCTGCACGTCTGAATCTACTTTAAAGGAAAAGCTTCACACTTTTGGGGAATATGCTAATTCGTTGTCTTGCAGAGTTAGATGCTTGATAGATTGAGCTTGACACCACTCTCATGTCTGTCTCTGCTGCCTGGAAACCTCACGATAACAAAAAAAACCTTTTTTTTTTAATACAGATTAGATAAACCAGATATAATTTGTTAATCAGGGAGCTTTAGAGGTGCTGGAGGCGCTGTTTACCCATTTCCAGTCTTTATGCTAAGCTAAGCTGAGGTTGCTGGCTGCAGCTTCATATTTACCTTCTTGGTATCAATGTAACCCAAGATGTTTGTCTCCAAAAAGTTGCACTATTCCTTTAACAAGTAAGACTTGAAACTTCTGGCAGGTACACAGTCGTCTGGTTTGGAGCAGGTTTCGTCTCGCTGTTATTTCTTCTTCCTGTCTCTGTCCTCCAGACTGTTTACATGCTGCAGCAGCTCCCTCTCACCAGCGGGGGCGCTACACGGCTGCATGCTGCTGCCCTCTGCTGGCTCTGTCTCGCTGCATGACCTGTTGCTGTGTTTGCTATTTATGTATTTTTTCCTGACACCCTCCGACACAGGTTGGTCCCCCATGGTGCTGTTGCCGTGGGGATCATCATTGAGCATGGGGTCGTTGCCGGGGGCGGGGTTCTTGACGACGCCCATGAACAGGGGGGTCAGGGAGGCATCATCAACGAGGGCGAAGAGGAACGGGGAGTTCACTGAGAAAATGGAGATGGAGCGCGTTGAGGTTACAGCTGTGGTGGCGGACGCCTCCACCCCTTCCTCGCTGAGCTCCACGGTGCTGGCATGGCGGACGCCTGTCACCCGCAGAGGGTGGCTGGAAATCCCAGAGAGGTCAGGACCCGAAAACAGAGAGCCGAGGCCTGATAGAGAGAATCAAAGAGGAAGAGGATATATACAGCATTCCCCACAGTAAAGTATGTTTTATTACAGTCAATCTTGGCTGATTCAGGCTTCTGCAAACTGACCACTTCTTATGTCTTTATAATCTGTCCGGTGGGTTCTAGGTATATGTGACATATATGTGACATAATGACCAGTGTGTGTTGCCCTTTAGCTGTTTGGAAGTGACATTCAAACCACGGTATTTATATTGTTTCTTCAACGACGTCTCTTCTGTCTTTAGTGAAGCTAATATTCTCACCCATGCTGGTAAGCGCTTCCTGGAGCTCCTGGCGGTAGTGCAGCTTCACCTTAGGTAGGTTGACCTGTATTGTTTTCTCCTGAGGTAGACGTCTGTAAAGGTCGGAGATGTTCAGTTTGGGAAGCACAGATGACACGTTTCCTCTGCCCAGCAAAGGCATGACGATTAAGAAGCTAGTGTTTCCCTTGAAGGGAAAACTGGCAACCTGGACGAGAGAGAGGGATTTTCTTTTTATTTCTTGTGTTTCAGAAAGACTAACTCTGAACGAACAGACTGTAGAACCCCTTAAACATAGTTCTGGTCAACAGTTTAACCGCTGGTTAACCCCCAGCTCTTCCCCCAGGATGTGCTGATGGAATCTCAGAGTATGAGACAAACCAGGGTTCGTCCCAATAGAGTTGACCAGCAAACCTTCAGAGGCAGGAATCCTGAGAGACGGCATCAGCACCATCACTGATGAACCCATTAAGTTACAGGTGTTACCTGTGCTTCCAGTTCTGGATCGTCCAGCAGGCGGAGGGGGTACTGGGCAGACTTCATCATGTCCACCGACACGGCGTTCTGGTTGTCCAGGTAGAAAACTCCCTTAGAGGTCACAAGGGGGTCGAATCGTGTCTGCCATTCACCTGACAAACACAGAGGCGGGCCAGAAGGAATCATTAGTGACTCAGGGAGAAATCTGTTTTCGACAACCTGAATTCATGAGCTACCTCTGCTCTGAGTTCTGAGTTTACATTTTTTAAATTAGGGTAACACTTCATGCTGAGCATTGCGCCCTTTAACTTCTCCTGTTTTAATGTTCATGGACAGGATATCAAGCAGCTGGGATACCATCTTCTGATGATGTGACCATGATTTCCAACGTGCAATGAAGTAATTTGCAGTCACTATAAAGGGGTGCCCCAATAGCTTGCGGTTTAGGCACATTCAACATAACCACAACTTGTTGACTCATGACTCCTAAAGTGCCATCAAATCATCTTTGCATGGAGGAGTTCGGGAGTCTTGAGGTCTTATTAGTGAGTGATGAATAAAGACGTTGTAAGACTCACTGCTACAGGTGCAGTAATAGCAGCTTCAGAGACCCAGAATTTAGTTGACGAACTGATTTGTTCTATGCACTTGCATATGGGAATACATTTCTGTTTTGTTCTTGTCTTCAGTTTGACTATACAAATGACCATCCTGAGTGGTCTTTGGTGGAACAGTTCACCTTTGAAGTATACAGCGTTCATGAGCATAAGCACCACGTCATGTGGAATACTTTCCAGGAAGTTGGGAATGTGACCATTGGTGGCGTTCTCCACCCATTGGTTGACCTCTTCCACAGAGACCAGAGGGACGGGCTGTGATCGGTACCTGAAGAGGAAACAAATCTTTTTACTCCCACAACAAACATGGCACATATGCATTTTAGACAAGAACTTACAACTTACTGCTATTACTTGCTGCAACTGTAAACTCACATTAACTCCCCTGCATGCTTTTGCCCCTGCTGATCTCTAGTTGCCAACATTTTGCTTGTTGCTTGACCATCTCTGTTTATTATCATTCACTGACATATGCAAACTCTTCATGTCTCAGTGAATCAATTCAGTCTGAACTCAGATGTGTTCAAAGTCTTTTAATATCTTAAACTCTTTCAATGAAAGGGTTTTGTGTGTGTGTGTGGTGTGATTGTAGATACCTGACCAGAGAGTTCTTGACAAAAGACAACTTCACTTCAAATCCTGAGGGATGAAAGAAGAGAGAGGACATGGGAAAGGTGGATAAAATGAATCTTAGACCAATCTTCTTTGAAACCATCATGAATCTAACACTCATCACCACACACCTGGTCTCAGGTACATCCGTGCAGCCACCTCCAACGATGTGTTTCTCAAATGAGGTAGAAGGCCTCCCAGTATATGATGGTAACACGGCAAACTGTGGGCATGAAGGCTCTTCAGCAGCAGCTTCTCTGTCTCGTTGCGAGCACCTGAGAAGAAAGTCAATCTGAACAAATGATTTCTAAAGAATGTTCCTGATCTGTTGATGGAGCTTATATGGAACAAACAGCCTCTTCAACTGGCATTACATGTGCATTGCATTGCATCTGCTTCTGTCATGTTAAATTAAAAGGTTTATCTTCTATACCATCATAAACCCGGCTAGTCAGGTTCAGTGCTACATTCAGACTGGACCTTTTTGCCTGAGGTGTATGAAAGGATGCATGTCAGCATTAGATCATTAATCTGAAAGTAGGAAAGGATTGTGGTCTTTAATCTTAGAGGTATCCTGTCAGTGGTGGACAAGTGAACATTTTGACTTCCTGGTGGTAATAAATGAAATGTTTAGCCTTTATTTCACAAAATGTCTCTCCATTCCTGGGCCCAGCTGAAGGAGGACATGGAAATGACAGCTTCTGACTCATCTTACCATCAGTTGTGTGGATGAACGAAGAATCCTGAATATTGAACTTTTGATCCTCATAAAACAACAACCTTAAGCTCTGACTGACCTAAGGTGAGATGAGCGAGGGCAAAGGCCAGGCTGAGAGGTGACAGGACGATGTTCGGCTGCTGTGGACCAACAGGAAGATGTTGCAGGAGCTGTAAACCCAGTCGCTCTATGGCGCCCCCTATCGCCCTGTGCTCCTCAGGGCTGAACACCCGCCTTCCCCCACAGCTGAGAACCTCCTCCGTCTCCTCCTCTTCATCTACAGGATCTGAGACATCAAGAGGTGCTGGAGTGGGCTCCTGCTGTAGACCAGAGGACAGACAGGGTTCACTTTATGGATAAACAGCAAATAAACACATCTAATTTAGTGTTTTTTAAAAAGACGTTTACTAGAATGGGGGTTCTTACAGTCAGTCCCAGACAGCAGAGACAAAGCAAGAAAAGAAGAAGACACAGCTTCATTTCCAAACAACCAGCCTGAAAAACACAGAGACATCATCAATCAGTTGATTAATTTTACAGCATCAAGCAATTTCAGCCATAGGACCACATTATTATAGATCATTACCATAACATGTTACATGTCTGTATCTAATGAGGAGACTCTTTCGTCCACTACATTAACGTAACGTTTGTTACACAGCACCATCTCAGATGTCGACCTTGGAAACTGTTTGGAAAGGGGGAGGCCCTTTCAAAAGATACTTGACAGCTGATTGGATGAACCAGCGTCTATCACGAGCTAACTTCAACCAATCAAATCAACCAACCATGTGAGGTAGTGAGAGAACCGAAGCCAGTTGGGAGAATAGAGAAAACATCTTCCACTGAAGAAAAACTGATGAACTGATGTTATAGCAGCATCTCCGCTAACCTCTTTAGGAGGCGCCATTGTTGTGTTTAAACTTCTTGCTGACGTCACACCTAAAGTTTGCTTGTAGCTGCCAGGAGCTCTTCACAGGACGCTGATTGGTCTGAACCACTTGAAGCCTGGCGAGATAGATTATTTCTTTTAGCATTAGCATAAAAAGTGGGCAACTTTATCACGTCTCGCAAGGTAATGACTACAAAGCTTGTAATTTGTCTTTTGCAAACCAGGAACCAAAGAGCAAATCATGCAAGGCACCTTGAAAACCTATGAAATGGAGTTTTATCCATTTTAAGTCTGAGGATCCCAGTGAAACCTTTTCAAAATGGTTCTTTTCAAGGAGTGATGACCACCTGAATACAAATACTCTGATAGGCCCGATGTAGTCTTTTTCAAATGGACATTTTTGGGCATACCGCGGTAACGTCCTCCAACTTCAGACCAATAAAAGGCCTCTTCTCTGTCTTAAGTTATTTGATTAAGTAACATGAAGAAAATCCTATCATGTTAGCATGCTAATATTAGCAACTTGTTTTAGAGGTATTCTGTCATGAACTAGAGTTGTGCAGAATTTTGTCCTGTTGGAGCTGCAAGAGGAAAAGTCGGGGGGAGGGGGGGGGGGGCACCTTGGTTCTTGAGGTTCATCCTCTGGGGACCAAGAGTGTTTCCACTAAATTTGACGTCAATCCATCCAATTGTTGCCAAGATATTTGAATGTTTTTCATTGTAATGGTATCCATCAGTGTTTCAGTCTGTCTGGTGGGTTTAGAGTCAATTGAGGTTTCAGATACGGCTGCTGTGTTTACCAGTGGACTAAAGGTTACTATTTCTGAACCTTTTTTTTTTTTTGGCTGAGCCGCCACACACTGAATACACAGAACACAAAAATCATAGACTAACTATTCAAATCACCTCAGTGTAAGAGACACGGCTCAGATTCATATCTGGATCTATGGAACTACAGATCTGCATCTCTTTATGACTCACTTTGTCTTTGTGAACGACAGATTATTTTAGCAGAGCTGAAACTGATAGGCATCAAATCCCATCCCCAACCGAGACATGGAGTCAGAACGCTGTTTAAAAAGGCTTTTGGTGAAATCAAAGCTGGTCCGAACTCACCTGGCCTGCGTGTGATGTGGAGGCAGATGATGAGAAACCAAAGGGGTCAAAAGATGAGATGAATAAAATAAGAGTAAAAACAGATCAACCCTCTCTCGGCTGGACAGCTTAGTGGCTGGACTCAACATCTGCCGCCCCCATGTTGGCTGGTTAATCATCAACCGTGGACTGATCATGTCTGTCAGCCTGTTAAACTATTTCCCCAATAATAAAAACTAATAATACGGCTGCTGTGTTTATAATACTAATAAACACAGCAGCCGTTGAGTGCACTGAGATAACTTTGTTATGATATGGCGCTATATAAATAAAATTGAATTGAATTGAATTAATAACTGAGTCCCTTTGAGTGGAATAAGTGTGCACCAGAATGTTTGAATTAGAAACAGAACAGACTGATCCAGATTATAGTTAGATTTATGATATGGTATAGTAATGAGAGTATGCCTACTGCAGCAACATCACCTAATAATACCTAAAATTATCATAAATATTTGTGCATATTCATCATGTTGTTTTACCAGTAGACACTGAAGTCGCTAATGTCTGAGCTAAAAAGACTAAATGAATCTAAGCTAAACAACAAAGCTAAGCTAGCAGCAGCTTCACAGTGGATTAAACGTGAGTCAAACTGCTTTGTGCTGAATCGTCCTTCAGCTTTGTGCCTTCATGGCGCTCTGCACATACGTCCAGCAGAGAGGGGGGGGGTGTATTTGTGTTGTTCCAGCTTAACGCCCCCACAGTGCAGCTCACTAACAAACAAACCTTCCTTCGGCCTCAGAGACTCACTGACAATCATGTCAAGAGCGGTTTGTTTCAATGTACGTCAGTCTCCGTATTATGATGTAACTCAAGAATCAGTTTATTTCCTGGGGTGATGATAAACATGCAGACATTTCATATCTGTTTTTACTGTTCTGCAAGCCACATCTCCCATGCAGGACTATACTTTTACCACAGATCCAGACTTAACAGCGCCGGAGGCAGAAATACCTGCAGAAATCTTTAGAGGAGAGGTGGTGAATTAGTGACAAGCATTAATGGGATCTGTGTACAGATGGAGAGAAGCTCAGTGCATCATGGGAAGTCTCCCGGCAGTCTAGGCCTATAGCAGCATAACTAAGGGGGGTCAGGGGTCACCTGAGTCAGCCCTACTATAAGCTTTATCAAAGAGGTTTTACAAGG
>JAVQJL010011977.1:0-21303 GCA_036024295.1 Nannoperca obscura
GCCGGCGCGGCCCCCCCCCCCCCCCCCCGCGGCCCCCCGCCCCCCCCCCCCCACCGCCACACAGGGTTCCGACAGGGGCCAAAAAAAAAAAGAGGGGGGGACTCCTGCTGAACGCACAAACACTGGGCCACCCCAGCCGCTCTTATCGCCATGGTAACATGCAGGTTAGTTGGTGCCCTTGCGATGGGGAGGGAGGATGAGTGAAAGGGCGAATTACCGCCTATTTGAATTAAGCAGCATGTGACAGGCCTGCTTAAATTGCCATGCCTCTGTCTTGTGATTCCCCTGCAGCCAGGCAGTGCAGAGAAAGGAGGGAATGTGGCAGAAGGGGGAGAGCCAGTGGGGGGAATGGTAGAGAGTCGAGGGACCGGACTGGGGCTACTTAGGGCTCACGTGGACCATGAAAGGAATAAACATTGGTTTATATTATCTGTGGTACGTTTGGGTCTGTAAACCCCTTCAGAACCCACTGTATAATAAAAGAAATTGCCTGGGCTTAAAAAGGAACTCAAAAACCCATTCTTTTTTTGGAGAAACATTTAGTCCAAAGTTGCTTTTATGCCGTTATGTCAAAGACAACATTCTCCACTTTCTTTCTATCACTCTCTCTCTCTCTCTACTGTCCGTTCTTCTCAGTAGTAGGCTGCAAAAATAATGGCATCTGAATTATGTAGCATCCATTCAGTGGAAGGTCGCACACAGAGACTGAACGTGCACAAAGACACACACACCACAACCCCATCCTGGAACCATCACTTCCGAAGTGCTCCAACCTTCCATTAAGTTTAAAAACACCATTTATCTTTTACCGACCAGAGTGTGCACACATTCGCTCTATGGTGAAAATCAAATTGGCAGGTCTGACCACTTAACGGCTACCTAAATTAAGTCTGAGTAGTTCCCCATAAAAGCAGAGTCGATACGTTAACACCCTTCTCCTTACTTATTCTTAGCTCAAGCAGCCCACTCCACTGTTCTCTTTTTGTTTCCTCTCAATTGTCCCTATAGACCGGGGGTGGGGTGAGCATGAGCCTGGAGGCGATGACACAGGAAAGAAAAGGAAGGAAGATCTCGCTGAGCGGATAAGGCAATCCCTAAGACGTGGAGGGAGTAGAGGGGGAGAAGATGAGAAAAAAGAGAAATAGCAAGAGAGGGTATTGTGGGTAATGAAACAGTGAGACAGCGGGGTCTGGATGAGAAAGAGTGAGACACAGGAAAGAGAAAAAGGAGGGCATGTGCCTATGTCGGCAAAGGGAAGACAAAGACACAGCTACCTCATCCACATGGCTACCTCAGACAGACTCTTCATCGCTCAGTGCACGGCCCAGTTTCTCTCCTAATACAAGACCAAAGTAGATTCGCCCTGAGGCTGGAACATTGCATAATGCTACGACTTTCCCAAAACAGTGAGCAAACTTAAGAATCTCATTGTTGAATGTACAATAATGAATACACAAGTGCGTGACAAGACAAATCAGCCATGTGCCTCTGCCCCAAGGGACGAGTAATGAACTCATTCAAGAGATGACACATAAGTGAACTCAGCAAAGTTAACACACCAGGGATATTTTTCAAAGGGACTTTAAAACCATCTGTTACTCCCAAATACTCATGTGGCCCCTCTATGAACTTAAAAAACGTGAAGCTGCCAGTTCATGAAGTACATCCAATCTACAGGCTACACATAATTATTATTTGAATCATTCATTTATGTATTATTTGTTTAATCTATAAAATGCAAAAAGTAATGAAAAATGCCAAACCAACAATTAGTCGAGTATAATAGCCAATTCATATTCTGTTAATTAAGTAACGGATTAATGTACTAATTATTTTAGCAGTAAATCCAATACTTGAATCTACGCAGTGTTTCACTTTCGCAAAAGTCAGTTCAGTGTCCGTGTAAAAAGGAATGGCACGTTTCACTCAGAAAATCTGACCTGAATATATATCTCATGATGAGCACTCCACTGGTGAAAAAAAGGTGCTTCATTGGAGCAGAATGGAAAGAGACAGCAAACAGAGGAGATGGAGGATGTGCTGCATGTCCAGGCAGACGCAAGCTAAATGCAGCCTAACTGGTATATAGTTCATGCCTTATGCAGAGTGCCCATTAGAAATCAATTTTTAATACACAAGTAGTGGCCATAATTAATACAGAGTGATGGAAAGAACTTCCAGCTGTTACAGTGTATCTGCTAAGCAGCAGTAAGGCATGTAAAAGTGGAATTCCACAAGCATGGAGTGGTGCTAAATGCACGCTAAGCGATACGAAGCGTCTTCCGCAGGCATGGCTGCTCCACAGCAGGTGGCAGACAGCTGTGCAGAGGTGGAGAAGGTCTCCAGGCGGAGAGTGCACTGACATACAGTTTGTGAGTGAATGTGTGTGTGTGTGTGGCCTGAATGGACAGTGACATTCCTTCAACATGATAGGGGTTAAACGGGTGTCAGGTCAGTTAGAAAAGGAAGAAGACAAGGACAAAGAAAGAAATTCCACCTTAAAAGTCAAAGCCTAGTGAGCAGCAGGAGCCCCGTTTTGCTGTTGGAGATGGTTTTAGTCTTTTACTAACTATTGTAATTCTCTGCCCTTTTCCTTAAAGGGGTATTGCAGTGAATTAGTATTACACGTTGATAAAGTATGCTCAAAATCAATGCAGCAGAGGCAGAGATGTAGGAGTAAAGGTCCAAAATCACTGGATCCTAAAATTCCCACAATAGCAACTTGTTTGTGTAAAACACTCAAATCCCTCACCCTCAGTTTGTAACACAGTGTTCTCGCTAAAATTGCTAGCAAGCAAGCTGAGATAGCCCTGATTCAATTTCCTTCACTGATACATGTAACACGCTGCACAGTATAATACAACACTAATGCATTTCTATCATCGAACGTAGGCTGCCAAAGATCAATGGAGCAGTCCGGCTCGCTCATCTTCCTCCACGCCGCAGCCGGTCGCACTCTGACACCCGGGTGATCGCCCCAGGGACCGGGGCTCTTTCCGGCAGAGTGCACTCGGCTGGGCCTGCCCATGTTCACAGCTGGGACGCCATTAAGTCCCAGCAAAGCGACCCATGAGTTATGGATGAGAGAAGGAGGAATAGGGAGGATGAAGGGGCTTCGTTGCTAAAGGATCCATTAAATCTGTTACACTGCACCGCCTAGTTGCCCTCAACACGCTGCAATAACAAACTGAGGGGTCTTTGGGCTTTGCGAGGTGTAGTGCTTGCTCATCTCCTAGGATTTTCGGTAAAGCTTTTCGGTAAAGAGAAATGTTTGGTTTATTCCTGTTGTTATGTATAACCTTTATGAATCACTTTAAAATAACTGCCTTTGTGCAGGCCTTGCTTAACAGGATATCTTTGAAGTGTAGTGGAGCATGTCGTCTTCCTATTTCCTTGACACCCTCTGTGAACCCTAAGCCCGAACCCTTCCCTCAGGGGAGTCGTGGGTCGTGATTTTGATGCTACACCACCACAACAAAGGATACCCAACCCCCCAACTTCCAAGGAAGAGCAGTCTTTCATTGTTGTTTCTGCTGGAGGGGAATCCTCGTGTCCCAGTTCATGCAGCTTCGGTGGGTACGTACATTTGATCTGAGCTGCTGAAGATTTTTACTCAAATCATGACACAAAGAAATGCAGAGAAACAACAAACAGCCATAACCCCCCGGCACCATGAATAGTCATTCTGTGCTGTCACATCCTGTTTAAATGTTGTTAGATCGGCATGAGGGATGGACACACTGCCCTATTAGTACAGACCTCGGCCATACCATCTAGCCAATCAGGTGATGCTAATCACTGGCGTCAAGCACTACAGAGACAGATTGGGGTTAATGACCTTCTGGAGAGCCAGAGGGGACACTGCGAGTGCTTCTTTCTATGTGTATGCATATAAGAAAAACACTGACTGTTAGGGAGGCTGAGCCGAGGTGAATTATTCTGTAAACAATAAGGTTACACGGTCATTCACACAAACAGGGCGAGGCTGATGTGCGACAAGGAGCATGGAAATCAAGAATAACAGATTTAAGATTGATTTTCCAGAGGAGGCAATAGAAGCTGTTAAATTTCCAATGCCGTCAGAGTGGTTGTAATAGCTGAACAGATAACAGATTTTCAGCCCCTGTTATACATAATTCTCCATTTTCTATGACACAAGCTAAACATGGCTAAGACAGCAGCTTATGCATTCAGTTGTAATTATGTAGGTATAATGACACAATAATAACTGCACTTTAGGAAATCATTGCTGCATTACGATTAAAGTTCATCACTTGCAGGACATCATCATTTTCTAAAAGTGGGAAAATACATACTTTATCTTCATGACTTCACATCAGTTCTCAGTCTTCCACACTTGACATCCATTTAGACTGATACACAAAGGCCTAACATCAATGAACAAAGAGGGGAAGGTGATGGATATGCTGATGACCTCAGAAAAAACATTTCAGTGAGAGAGAGAGAGAGAGAGAGAGAGAGAGAGAGAGAGAGAGAGAGAGAGAGAGAGAGAGAGAGAAACTGAGAAAACAAAGACGACAGAAGAAACAGAAAGGTCTGGAGGAGGAGGCTGTTTGCATGCACTCGGGTGGAACATTGTTCCCAGGGAATCTCTGCAAGAAAAGCCACTGAAGCGGAAAGATCAAGCGAGTTAAGAGTGTGTGTTTGCGCCTCCTGTAATTTAATAGTATGTCTGCAGCTTGCTCATTTATTCCATATCATTCTGGGCCACAGTAATAGCAAAATAAAAGCTTTGAATTGAAACATGTCTGAGCTGGACATTAAAATGATCAGTGGTGAGACGAGGAACATGGATGTTGTTTTGTCAAGGACAAACGGTTAATCAAAAGTGTTTGTTCCACTGTGTGGGGGTAGAGACAACTTTATCATCTGTAATTATATACAGGATACTTTAATGTCAGGACACTGCAGACTGTTTTAGTAGTGAGAATATAGAACGTGGCACATTTCTTCTTCAGCAGTAGTGCAACAACGTGCTATTTTCTGTGCTTGATTGAGCATGTAAGCACAATCTTTACAGTAATCAGTGTCAACCACAGATAATAATAGGAAAATACTAAATGCTACCATGAGACCAAAAACCACCAGCAGAAATAAAGCTCCATCAAACTGTCTTTCAAAAGACCATCAGTATAAGTTACATCACTCTGATCCTGTGGCACAAACAGTGTGATGCACATTTGTCCCCACAGTTCTAGCATTATGTCACTCAGACACTTAATAGCATTTATAGTTACCACACATTGAGTAATAAAAGGTGGTGAACCTGGCTGCTTGGATATCATCACAGTGCCTTGGCTGAATGGGTACGAGGAACAGCGGGTCATGTGATAGACACTAAGGATTTGGCACAAACTTGTTTGGGTCACCAAGCAGGAAATGGGAAGGGAAGTCAGATGGACGAGGACCTGCTGACCTACACATGATGTCTGGGTCAATACACACACACGTGGGCACACACACAAACCTTTGAACAACTAGGCCCCTCGTCCTTTTTTTGGGTGAGCGTTTTCAGTTTTCAGTTTTCAGTCTCTCCATCCTCCACGGCTCGAGACAGGGAGACGAGGAGCAGAAAAATACATTTCACACATCAGACTGACTTGGCTGAAGAGGACTGCGTGATCGCTGAGGAGATCGGCAAGATTATCTCAGGAGCATGTGCATCCCCAAAGCAATCATCGACAATGCTGGGGTGTCACTATTTCACCGAGAGGTCGGTAAAGGCCTCAGTATTCCTAAAACTGCTTACTGGATCTTCTAACAGCACCTGAAACATTGTTAACTTCACACAGCGACTGGCCAGGTACGTGGAGGAGTTCTAGTTCTGAATGCCTCTCTCCAAAGAAAGTTGGTCACTTTTCATGTGTATCTGTAGGAGACTGTCCAAAAATGTCCAGACTGTCCTGAGCTCTTCTGAGAGATCATGAGGCGAGTGTGATGAAGCTAGCAGGGGGCTATCGAGGCAGGCTTCACGCTAAGCCTTCGAGTGAAGCAGGCATATACACTTTACCTTTAGACGTAGTTGGACAACAAGTCGTATGACCTACTGTAGTTCGTTTCAAGCATACAGAACCCTTTTGCTCTGCCGCTTGATGCAGCACTGGATGAGATTTTCCAAAATATGTGACTGCATGATAAAGAATAATAGTTCGCTTATTGTCAGAAGACAGCAATTAGAGAACAATTCTAGTCAGGTGATTCAGCTGACGGACAGACACTACCACACACACACACACACACACACAAACTCAGACAAAGAATAGTGAAAGATCACAACCCCTTGCATTCCATCACATTCACTGGCCCACAGCCAACAAAGGAATTCACCAGGATTGCCCACACTACAACTAACCAATTACACCTCCTCTAAAACGGCATCTGGCCTGGGTTAAAGGCACGGCTGCTCAATACTTTTCTCCTCGATTCAGCAACTCCTTTACAAAAGAGTGGACTCATTACAAGGCTCAATTATCAAGCTTCATTTTTGTTCAGTTTAAACTGAATTCTTTAGTACTAAACACTGCAAAAGTATCTGTCTCAACGCTGGTAGTCATGTCAGCGCAGAAGCAAATGTTGAAATGTTCATTAATGCCTTACAGTACTACTACCAGCACCTACAACATCTGATATATATTAACATGAACATTAACACTAGCCGTCAACAATATTCATTTGAACATATTTTTTTTCATAATTCACAAGTTAACAACTTTTCCCAGGTCTTCATCCCTTGACTGCACATACAACACATTATCACTGCTGCTAAGCCAGTCAAAGAAGAAGGTGGTGATCAGAATTAAGCTTCCCAGCCCACATAGGACAGGGGATGTGCTGGCCTAAATAGCCATGCATCCGCTTGAAATTGTGTCATTAGCTTTGCTGCTTTATAGAAAATTCTTGTACAGTGCGAGAGCATGAAGGGCTTGACCTACATCTGTGATAAAAGAGAGCCGGAGCATGGCTGTCAGAGACACGGCAGTGGGAGAAACAGAGAAACTAAAGTCACAGAGAGAGAAGGGAAGTTGACAGTTGCGATGATGAGGGGCTGCCCACCCCTCATGTGACTGCCTGCCTGTGGCTGTCAGTCTTCTCAGGGGGAAGTGCTGCTCTCCTGCTGAGACTCACCACCTTCCCCTCCCACACCCCGTGGCCCTGACTCTACTTCCACAGTGCTATGGAGAATGGAAACTGGCAGCTTGAGAAGAAAAATATCTCCTTCACTTCTCTTCCCTGATACCAGCACGACAGATTCTATTTAGTTGTTCTACGATTTGATATTTTGCAGAGCAGAAATACATCAAACTACTACTTATGATGGTGAAGATATAGCTGCTAAAAGCAAAGGGTCACAGCATCACAGCCAATGTTGGAGCCAGTGTTTCAGTGCCTATTGGGCCATAGACACTAAGAAGACATGTTAGAATCTTTGTAGCACCAAAATGCAGACTCACAAAGGTAGCAACTAGCTTGTGGACATAGTGGATCCTTTAGCAACTAAGGGCCACATGTTTCAAGTGATTGTTAGGCTTAGATTGTGGCCAGAAACCAGACTCCAAATGAACGACAACGTTATTGTCGTTCTGTCTCTACCGGACGTGTGAATAAGCAACTGTTTGCTCACAAGTTGGCAGCGAACTCACTTCATCAACTTACCACGTGGTAATTCTGTATGCCAGCTTTGTGCTGACAGCTTGTTTCCACTGCCCTTAAGTGGCCAAAAAATGTCCTTAATCCAATTAATGATGGTGGAAATCCATTTAATGTCTTCAGGGTCCTGGTATTGTACATGCTGGCTCAGACACAACAGAGCCATCGTTATATATTAAGAATATATTATTAGTACCACCTGTGCTTTTCCTGCTATGACAAGACCAAATATCTGCTTAGGTAAAGCATGGTATCCTTCCCTTTTCTCCTAAACTCTCTCTAAATTAAACAGTGTTCTGCAAGACTTTTGCTAGTTCATGTTTCTTTCACGTTTGACTGACAACACACATGTACGTTGCACTGGTTCCCATAACTAATTCTTCCCCATCTCTGTCACTTCACTTCTGAAATGTCCACATCTTGATGAGGCCCCTCTCCGACTCCCTTGAACCCCGAAGGTCCCCTGACCTTACCCTGAAACCCACTGTGCTAAAACGCTGCAGCAGGTAAATGAAATGTCATTTATTCTCAGCGTGATGTACCTACGTGCACTGACAGAGGCTGAGCCGTAACCTTGACATAATAAAATATTCATAGTTTTTGATTTGTGTTCACATGCAGGTCATGAGTCATCCAACAGAGATCCCAGCCCATTTCAAAACTGTGTGAAACAGCCCGTCACCGCCTCTGGAGATAGAAGCATTTTAACTCCCACAACTGTGCTTCCTGCTCCTCTCCGTCTCGCCAACCTATGTGTGCACGTTCTGTCTTTACTGGCAAACATTTCCTTGAGAAAAAAAAGGCAAATGACCCAATGGTGTACTGCCATTTTTGCAAAGAGGAGTAGTGATTGCTTTCAGTAAGACCACTAGAATGACAGCACCTAAAACAGATTCACAGTAACACAAGCATTTGTGACTTGGTTCACTGATGGGACTGGATATAGCTCCTAATAAATGTGGTGTCCTGTTCAAGGTTGCTGTCACTCAAGTCCAATGGATGACAGTCACAGACATTATGGGCCACTTGTCTTATCAATATTGCAAAATGTAACGTGAATCTGAAGGCAGCATACATCATAATGATGTTTAACACACTACAACTGAATTTAGTATAATAATAAGCCATATATTACAGGATTATTACAGGAACATGTCACAATGCCGTTATAAACTCACTGTGGAGTGCTCAATAAGCACATCCTGTCACTGTGCTTGTGCTGGAGAACTGGATAAAGCCCCATATGCCAGCTTCTTCTACTGACCTGCTGGTAGTTCTCTTCTTCAGGCTGGAAGCTGTTGTCAGTGGGCTGGAACCTCAGGTTGATATGAGGGAAATTGTGAAGCCAGTAAGTCCACCAGGGCGCAATGTAATCCACACGAGCCGAAGACATCCCTGCCCCGACAAAAAGTTAGGCTACAGACGAAATTAGCCTCCCTTCACTTAAGCGAGCTGTTTGGTCCGCTGCCGGAGATCTTAATCCAGTCTCACATCAGACAAAGACAATGATAAAAGCATACTCGTGTGTGGAAACACCCCGTGAGACACACATGGGAGAAAACATTCAGGAAGTCCTGCGGGGACCGCGGCGGTGGAGCAAAGTGGAGTCCGACTGAGATTTATCACGAAACAAGCAATAATGACAGTGCGCTCATGTCTCCGTGTCCGTGTGTGGACCCACAGCCGCTCCGAACACAAGTCACCGCCGGGGACGCGCACCGAGGACACGAGGAGGCACGAGGGCGCGCAGGAGCTCCTCTTGTGAGTTTGGACTTGTCTGTGCGCCCGCGCGACTGAGGTGCAGCTACTGAATAAATACACGCATTGTGTAGTGATATCACATATTTCAACCTCTCGATGTTTGTTTAAGTGCTTCAGCAGTCTCTCTGCGGAATTAGCGACTGCGCTGCCACCTAGTGGTCAACAGACACTACAACACAGAACTTTGACCTCCAACAGGAGACGTCCGAGTCCTCAGCAGCAACTTTTATTTCCAGATTGTAGAAACAGAGGGCGGTGAGTCTCTGTACAGCGGTCTCTGCGTGTGGACACGTCCTCAGTAACAATCCCAGCGAAGTCAAACTAGACTGCTGTTTCTCCCCATGAACCTCCGAACTCATCCCAAGCATCCACATGGGTGCGTTTGTGACGCGGCACTAAGGTCTAAAATGCAAAATGTATGTTTGATTATTCAGATACTTCACATGCAGCCAAACTAGCTTCATATACAGAAGCGTCAGTCGATTTGCTGGACAAGTGAGGAGACTTGTTCAGACACATTGTATCCTCAGAACATTTCTGCTTGATGTCCCACTGGTAAAAATACGTTTACTGAAGACATGTATCAGAGTGAACAGTGAGGTGGACATTTAACCACCCACAGAAACCATGACATTACTTTAGTAACATATTGGGGGATTGATTATTAGAACGTTTATAATTTAGAACGTTTAGAATGAAGAGCCGTGCTCTTAACATTCATTCTGATGATAGCTCAAATCTGACATCTGAGAGATGTCAAAACACCACGTATGAACCAATCCTGTTTAATGAGCCGGCTACACACTAATACACAGGGCGTGGATGATACTTCATAATGCCATTCAGTTTTTCAAATCATGGCATGCAAATTCAGTAGACACAATACCAGACAAATAACTGTTTTCAAATTTTTATTACAATTCTCTGTACATCACGGGTTTACTTCAGCTCCTTCACAGCCAGACCTGTAAAGAGAAACAAGACGTTAGAAAATATTCATTGGCATTAAAACAATTTAAAAAAATCAAAACCAAAGAAGAGAGCGTCATTTCTGCACCCGACACTCTTGAACTAATTTCCTCCTCTTGAGAATGCAGGTGTAAACTAATCCTCATCCAAACCTGTCAACAAGGTTACAGGATATATTGTAAAATGATTTCAAAGAATTTAAATTAATTACAAATTACTTAAAAGCAACTGTGCACACAATAAAACCCAATCCATGCAGTTTAAGTACACTAATCATTTGAAGAACTTGGTGGATCTCCAGCGAGAACAGATGCAGACAAATGTTTTATTTATGCACTCAAGTGTCTTTTGCTTGACTACAACTGCATCATCAGCAGCACAACATTTCACTTACATTTGCTTTCAGACTACAGAAGAAAACGTTTCAGCCCACTCGCCATTTTCATACTCATGGTTTAACGTTGTGTGTAACCAGCCACTAAAGCATTCAACAGTTCCAACCTGGTCATTCAGACTGAAAGAAATAAAGCTTTAAAGTTCAACAACTAATCCCGACACACAGCAGCGTTCACAGGTGACCTTTCAATGCAAGACTCCATCCAAGTAGATCATCATAACCGCAATACACGGCCCCTCTTCATTAATAAACTTTGTTTGGCATGTGTTACGATGAATAAACACTATTCTTAACATTGTCATTTTTACAGTATTCTGACTTTCACTCATGTCAATATTAGAAACTATGTAGCAAGTTAGTGCAAATGTGCTTCTAGTTCATTTTCCATGAAGACCTAATATCTACCCCCTGTGGACATCCCGTCTGGACAAGCTTGCTGAGGTTTAATTGTTGTTTAGGCCTTAAGGCTCAGCAAACACATTCATTCCACAAATTGCAAACCATCTGCAATGTGTTTATATGAATGCTCTGGAAAGTGCTTTGTTTATTTATCACTGACAGATGTCTTGCTTTTTACAGTGTATTACTAACGCTACAGCCACTCTGCAGTCAACAGGAATGTCTCACATCATCTTTGTGCATGATAATAGAGTGATAACCTCTAGGAACATGCTCTGAGACAACTAGTGGTCCAGAACTCCACAGGGTGCCTTTAATCAGACCCATGAAAGAACTTCTTGAACAGAACAATCCAAGACTGTTTAAAGTCAAGTGATCATAATTCATTTTTGGAATAAAATCATTCACTATGTCTTCACAAGCTGCCTTCTGGTCAAGAATACTGACCTGGGGGCAGGGACTGCTTCAGCTTCTCGGCCTTCTCCTTGTCTGTGATGACCAGGGTGTACAGGTACCTGCTGCAGCGCACCTTGAACTTAACATTGTCCTTGTTCTTCTTGATCTTTACGGCTGAAGGAAGACAAGCCAGTTCAGATTCAGCTCATCAACAGTCAGCTAACTTGGATTAAAATCAAAATTCAAACTCCAATGGAATGGGAATTCCCTTTAAAAAAAGCTTCTTTCAAGGCCAAGAAATGTTAATTCATTATAAATGTGTTGTTGGAAACATTCTCCATATATCTTGACTAGTATGCCTGCCTGTAGACACGTCTGCATGTGCATGTGTCCACACCGACTTAAGACTCAAGGTTACACTAGTAATTACTTGGAATACATTTGAAGAACCAGTTAAGCACATTACATTTTATTTACTAGGAAGCTACAGACCCATAAAATGAGTGTCAGGGCTGTTTTACTAAGCTCACATATACTGCATGTACATGCAAATTGTCAACTGCACATCCAATAATGTTAAGACATCACTTTTGCTTACATCAATTAGTACACAGGAGCGAGTAACTTACACTTGGCATCCTTCCTCCTGGCTGTCAGCAGGAAATCTTTTATTTCTTCTATCTTGCGAGGCTGTAAATGAAAGAACAGCAGACAGACAATTATCATTTAGATAAAGCATCAAATCTAACAGAAGCAACTGTAAAGGGATGTCAGGGGACCGGTGGAACTGATGTTTCTGTTAGAAATCGAAACCCAGCACTAGGTCCATCATTATTCTCGCAAGACTGTGAATGCATCACGAGCACATCAGCCTGAGATGTTTGGACGTCTTGCTGACGGCATAGACACGTCTTACAAGGTTACCGGTTGTTACTAACGTTAGCCTAGCCTAGCCAACCATGGCTAACGTCAAATACGTAACTAAAGCATGCAGCATTTCGGAACGGCTACAGCTCACATTAACTGGACTCGTTAACTCCGGTATCTTACAATGCAGGTGAATTACTACCGTTATGGGATGGTTAACATGTCTGTCCTTTGAAACCGGCTTTGAGTTAGCCGGATGGCCCAAGATAGCATTATGCTAATGCCAATGACCAATACTAGCCACTTTATAGCATATCTGTCGATTGATCAAACATCACAAACATTTCACGCTACGACAGGCCTACAAATATATATAATAATATTACCAGCTATGCTATTTTAGTATTAAAACCGGAAACGTGTCCTTACCATGCTGCCGTGTCAGCGGACTGAGCGCTGGGGAAGAGCAGAGAAAGATGGAGTCAGTTGATCGCTTACTACAACGGGGAGGAAAGTGTTGGGAAGCAAATAACTGTTCAGTCATTTAGCTGCTAAATTGAAAATGTATAATTTTACAGTAGAATTAATGTAATTATTACTGTTAGAAAGGATGGATGGTGATTCAAATTGTGTGTTTGTTTATGTGTGAACGTGAAACTCACTCAGTCTGCCAGAGAGGGGATGAAAAGGGGTGGAACTTCCGGTTAAGGTGGCTTTTATACAGCGCTACGGCAAGGACAGAGGGCCAAAGATAAAAACGAAGCGCGGATTGGCCGTTACTAGTAGTATTTAAATTTAGCTAGTAGTTTACGCTAAGCAAGTGTTACATATTGCAACTCTGTCATTGGAACTTCTTCCATGATGTGTGAGTTTTGGCCACACTTGTAAAGGGATAACACTGTTTGGCAGCCACATTTTGGCTTTTACACAGACAAAAGACAAAGAAGCTGACTGCATTGTGGAAAAATGTGCATTAATTGAATGTAAATATCTCAAGAACCATGGTTCTCAAAAATCATGTATTGTCTATTCAAGAAAAAGTTGTCAAATGGAATCTTGGCTTTCTTAGTCCATTTGTCACTTCCGTATGGAAATTTTGTCATCCTTCAATTCATTACATTGTCATTACATCTTCACTACAAAAGATGCTGGGAGAATAGGCCTTGCTGCTGGGAATGAGGAACAGTTTGACACTGAATGGTGTACTAATGCATCCATCCCTTGTCCTGAACCGAGGTCTTTGAATAGTAACACATGACCGATGGGTATTTTCACTGTATGTGACCCTGCCACATGGATTCCATATCTGGTCCAAAGCACAGAATCAAGTCCCCATAATTCCCCAGGGTCTGTATTGTGAGCCATAACGCTCTCTCTTAAAGTTAAGCCAAATTGAGTTTATTCATATAACCCAAAATCACACGGGTATTAAGACATATGACATCCTATCTTTAGAAACCTCAGTCTGGATAAGGAAAAAGTCCTCTAGAACAGATCGACATGCAATAGGAGCTGCAGAAGACACAGGGCAGTAGCTAGGATTTTATTTTAATATTTAATCACTCTTTTAACATTCACTTACACATACTTCCCAACCTTCAAAATTAAGCATTGTCTACTGGGCTCCAAGTTGTCAATCATCACGTCAGTGAGTTGAAAGCAACTCCTCCAGTGATTTTCTGATTAAAACTAAAAGAGATCAAATGACCCAACGTCTCGCATGAAAAATCAACAATTAAAGTCAGAAAGCAAACATTTGAAACAAACTTTAAAGTCTTCTCCACACTATCAGGAACATAATTTTGGTGGAAAACTAAGCAAATCACCATAATGAAATAACTGAAATTAGATTTCTTTTTCTGTTGATGCCAGAAACAGTTTAATTCAGAGGATTTAGTAAAGAGAAACCGTATCAGAGTCAGCCTTGTAGTTTTAGATGGTAAACCCCTGCTCAGGTCAGTAAACCCACCCAGAATAAAATACAGAGGACCAGACCTCAGCAGCTATGGCCCTGTGTAAATAGTAGAAGTGGATAAATACTCATGCAGTAAAAAGCTGTACCACTGAGCTGATTCAAAAGTCAATAATAGCTCCTCTTGTATGGACAATAAAACCTCTTCAGTACTGAAACCTCCAAAAACTGGAATATGCTAAAAAAGAAATGATTTTAAAGCGAGGAAGGCAAAGGCAAAAAAAAACTTCAAATTGTAATTAAATGCATTTTACTTCTTTAAAAAGGATTATATTCACCCAGCAGGTTGTGTCAGTGCTTCAGGTTTATCCAGCTGCTCGAGCACAGATGAGAGAGGCTGTAAGCTCAGAGGCCTAATTTGTTTCCTGCAAGACTGCTGTGTGGTGTGTTTTAGTTTTTTATATTCTGGCACATATTTCTTTAGTCCCACTCTAACTGTAAATTATGGTTGCTCAAAAAAGCTAAAAGATTAGCTTGAGACACCTCGGAGACTGCACACATTACAACCATACCTGCTGAATTATGGGTTCAATTATCTTTTACAGTCAAGACAGATAAATCCTAAGGCTGCCAGAATAATAAGCCTGTAAGTATATACAATAAACAGTTCACACATAGAATTCACATCTATTATCCCCACAACGTGACAAAAATAACTGACAAAAAACAAAGTTAATGGGCCAATCCTGCTATAGTCAAAGCTGTGAAACACATTTCTCCTCGGTGGGTGTCAGTTTCCTGTACTTTTCTTTAACGTAAGGTAATGTTTGGCCTGGGAAAATGCAATATACTCACTACACTACTGAATATATTTGCTATAGCTGTTTCGCCTTGAAATGAGATCATTAAAACCAACTGAGTACCCTAGGAATGACCCCAAAACCAGGAGGTGCTTTATTTTATCATCAATTTATTCCTAATGACTTCATATCACTGTTTTCTGTTTCTGTTGTAATTAGTGCTGACCCCAGTCTAAATCAGTTTTAATAGATGGAACCATTCACTGAGTTCATGTATGCCATGGGTCCCAATTTAAAGTATCACACACTGTCAGACGGTGTGTTGAAGTTTGAATGGCTGTTTATTTAAATTATTTTATATTGGGTCAAAAGGGCCGCAGCTGGTATCAGGTATAGATATAACACAAATAATGTTTACTTGAAATGACTGAAAACTAAATGCTAGGCCTACCAGAAACCAATCATGCAACATGAGCACTTAAGCACTAATGTGGATTGTACTTGGGAGAATTTGTATTAAAGAAAAGTATATATTTATTTTGTTTATATCGTTTTACACAATATGCTAAATAACTGTAACTTTCCTAAACTAATAATAATTAGGTTTTCTCCAAAAGACATGAATTACATTATGAAGGAATAAGTTACCATTTTGTGATGATGCTTGTTTCTTACAGTAGTTCATTCTAGCCGGTATTTCTTGTATGTTCAGTCTGATGTTAGGATGAGGGGTTAATGAGCTCCATCAGCTTGTTTTTAATATTCAAGTTTCAAATAAGATGGATGATCTCTGTCAATAATTCACACCAGGAGCTCTGTGCAGGCTGAGCACATTTGGTCGATATATGTTTGAGTGACACCTTAGATCCAGGAGATCCACGGTGACGTGGCATTAATTCATAAAGACAGGAAACAACAGATCAGTCATTTTTAATGAACCTACTATCTACCTGTTTGCCTGTGTCCACAGGCCATCTACCCTTAGGTACTCAATCAGTACTTTATTATTAAACTATTAAACACGTTTCACTTGGGATTTTAAATTTTCAGCAGTCTGGTGTCAGTCAAGGTAAAAGATGGAGTGCGGTTTGTTTCACTAATGCTTTAAGATTTCAGAGGAAGATGGCGCCTCTGCAATCAACTGCAACATAAATACAGGCTAGAAAACCACTGCAGAATTTTATTCCGTCATTCCTTGTAGTTTTGTTTACTTGTTTACAGTCTTGAACCATTTCCCTCGCATAACAGGGACTAAAATGAACAGTTTATCATGGCTTTGTATTTCTTACTGCCAAGAAGATTATGCTCTATTTTTCCAACTGAGGCACACGGGACCTTGGCATAGCTGAGGGAGTGTGAAAGGAACTCTTTTAAAAGGAAGCTCGATCTCTATTCTTAAAGACTGAAAAAGATGTCCTTGATCACAGAGTATTACAGGTATCCTATACATGAAACAATCTAAAATCAACATGGAGAGTATTTTGTCATTCAACCCTGCTTTGTTGACATTGGCTTTACATTCCTTATTGTTAGGGGTTCCACAGATTCAACTGCTATATGTATAATAATAATAATAGTTAATAATAATAATAGTTTCACAGGGCCCAGATAAAACAGTGAGTGTTATGTGAGTGCATTGAGTGTATTTTCCTGTATAAGTGCTTTATTTTGTTATCTTTATTGAATTTCTGTATTTGTGAGGGGTGGAAGGATTATAGTATAAGTGCATGGGGAAGATCAGCTCAGCCTCATGGATTACAACAAATGACCATGCTCGGTTTGACTAAAGCTCTTCTGCACCGGGATCATCTTTATTCCATTCGCTTGCACAGCAACAAACATGATCCTCTGTGCCAAGCTGTTTGTAGAAAACCCAGCCTGATTCTAAATATCATTCATGACAATTGCAATTCTGGTTTCCTGGCAATAGAGGGCAGTGAGTAATTGCTCATATGGGGTTGAAATGTGTCTAACCCTCACTGTGACAATGGGAGACGCTGTGTATCAAGAAATAGACTCCAGCAGTTCTCTATACTTTGTAAAGGGAGTGATTGGAGGACTAAACGTTATTTTCTGTTTACAGCTTTTTTCAGGTATTAAAACAAATACATTTGATTGTATAAGATGTCACATGAATACAATGAACCCCTAAACCACATATCATCAGGCTTATGCAGCCAAATCCTCTATGAAATTAGAGTTTTTAGCCCAAAACACCCCAGGACTCAACTTACCAATACATCCATGCTTTGTTTCTGCTTCAAGATGTACTTGTATCCCATAAATCTTTAGAGCTATGGACTGTCTCACTGCCTTTATTATAATTTGTACTTACAAATGACTAGCATCCCTCCCCCAAAAAAAGATGTATTCAGTGAGCCTGCCTGGGGCAACTGTTAATTTATTTACACAGCAGTGTTCGTTTGTGAATTCATTCTGCACTGAAAACTCATCTCAAGTACTTTTTTGGACACACCAGGTATTAAAATAGTCCCCTGAAACTATAATCCCCCTTTTTGTGTAAAGGTAGTAATTGGAATAAAAATGTGTACCCTCAGGCTGAGGGATGATCATACTTTGTGACTGTGCGCTGGCTTATTAAAAAGGCATTGTGAGGTTACAGGAGGAAAAAAATTCTAGCTCAGAGATCCTTTGTAACTGTAACAGACACGTAAAGCGTGGATGATGGAATTTCAGGAGCTCCACCGCAGACATTGTAGATAATGATACACATCATTTGTGCCTGCAGGCCTGTATGGGCGACAGCAGAAGCAGCTCTACCTGAGAACTAATGAGTAATGCAACGACAGGTTCTGTTATTAATCACGCTTTGATCTATGGATGAGAAGCAACAAAAGATTACCTGAAATAGTTTATTGAACCGTCATTATTGGATTTACTTCGGTCATGGAGTCGGTAGAAGGTTTAAAATGCATGTCTAGCTTGAATGCATTTTTTCATTTAAAGGATTAACTGTATCCAAAAAGTTGTTACTCACTGCAGGAAACCACCTCCAGTGATAATGTGGGATGAAATACAAAGGCTTAAAAGTTTATTCGAAATTAAAATAAATGTCTGTGTCATTGAAGTTGTGTTCAAGTGTGCCGGTGATTAGAATTGCAAGAGGAGAGTACTTCAAAATCCTCCCTACTGCACTGCTTCCCTAATCTCTCTGATTATTGATCAGATTGATTTGTCAAGTATTGATCCATTTTCCGGTAGCCTTATCAGAGGCAAACTTAAAGTACATCTGCAGATGAAGGGAGATTATTAGAGTCAGAGGCGTTTACCCTGACAGAATCTCAATATGAATGTGCTTAGACTTGTCAGAGAAGGCACAGATTGTTGAGAAAGTTTACTGTGGAGTTCTCAACTATCACGTCCAAAGACCAACGTGTCACTGCAAACTGCTGTGTTCAGTTTTTGTCACGACTTGCCGCCATTCGGGCACGTTCAGTTCAGAATAACAGGACACAGGAGGGAATAGAGAGGAGGAGGAAGAAGAGCTTTCTGTAGTCACAGAGTTGGTGAGCAGAGATTTTTGCAGATTTGAATGCTGCATTGACGTTGCCCTCAGTCTTCAGGGTGATCCTGAGCTCTCTGAAAACTTGGAGGTTACAGCCGATGTTTTGCAGGATGAAAATGAATCTTTCTTACAGTTGATAGACACCCTTCATTGATGAGTCACCTATTCCATCCGGTCCATGCTGTCCGGCCATTTCCACTATCCCCATTGTGCAGGGCCTCAGGGCCGACCAACTCCACCTTCCCCATGAATTATGCCGAGAGGCATTGTGGTGGTGGATTGTGATGACACAAGTATGTGTCAGTAGAAGAATAAGTATCCATGTGTTGCTTTCAGCACTTTTAAGTGGATGAGGGTTAAATCAGTGCTGCCTGTGGTGTCTGTTAGTGTGTTTTTGATACTACGCCATGAAGTCCATGATTCTCCGATTCAACACATACTGTAGCGGCTTTAATGTGTCAAGTACTGTTCCTGCATTTATCAACATGCTGATAATGTGATCCTAATTATTTTAAAATATTCTAATATGACTATGAGCAGGTGCAAAGTGGAAGGGAATAGTTTAATGGCAGCAACACGTGGGAACAGACTCAGAAGTCGATGGAGTCACAGGTTAAATGTGATCGAGCAAGGCATGGGAAAAGAGTTCTGACTGGCTCTGGTGCTGGTGTAGATGGTTTGGACAAAAAAAGAGTATTAAAAATACAGTATTTCAGAACCAGGCAGAACCAGGCGAATTACAGCTGGAGGCCCCTGCTCTCTGGACGCAGAAAAGTGTTCACTATTTTATGAAGAAAAATGGAATGAAAGAAGTTTTACACAGAGAATGAATGGAAATACCAGAGAATTTAACAAGAGGGCTGAAGTTGACTTTTATCTTCAAACATTCTTCTTCATATTGTGCATTTTCAAGCGCTTGTCAATCTTTTTGAGTTTATTGAATTGCTTTTTGATATTTTTTTTTTACCATTGCTTCAATTTTTCATACTTTTGATCATTAAAACTTAAAAAACATATTTAAGTGGTGCGGTTAGATGAATGCTCTCTGGACTTCCTTAACAGTCAAAGTATACTTCGAGTTTTACCAGGCGTCCAGCATATACCAGACAAAAGATTCATTAAATAGAGTGACAACTCATTGGATCTTTGGAGCAGGCGCAGAAGAAGAGGAGTAGGATGTGAACTTTTAATTGCTGAACTAATCTTCTTCCTTTTGATTATAATCTAGTAGTATTTCTCATGGACAGGCTAATTATTCCACATTAGAGTGAGGGCTGTACTGGGCTTGTATGGAAGTTCCCTGACAACACCAAAAATGTCAGTGTATCTCAGGTTCCTGGTAACACTTTGTTGGTTCTGACTCGTGTGTGAATGTACAGCAGAGTCTTGTACACCAAGAACAGGTAGTTCTCTGATTGTCCTCTGGACCATGTCTGAGACCTGCCCACCTGCCATTCAGTGTCTGTACAAACATCAATTTTCACTTGCTCTCCTTCAGCCTGCACACACACACACACACACACACACACACACACACACACACACACACACACACACACCTGCCAGCCTGCAGTGCCAGGATGTCTATCGTCCCTCATGCCCTCAGTCAGATTACCCTTGCCTGCACCCCTCTGCGCCCACTGTGTCAGTCTTGGCTGACAGCAGGGCAGCATTAGCCAGCTAACATTTCCTGGCTTCTGTTTGCTCAGCACGGGCAGAGCTGTCGGCTGCGCACTGTGCCGCTACTCACCTTTTAGCGTCAGAGCAGTTTACAAATGCAGTCATTAGGATTACAAGTTTCATTGGTTTTGTTTCTGTGTTTCTGCCATAGTTGCACATGTGTGATGTTAAACTTGATTTAGCCTGAACTGTATGTTAAGGGGTTACGGCGTAACCACCGTAGCTACGCCATAGCTGATTGCACCCCCTCAAACATGTGAGAACATGTCGGTGCTTGTTGATAGGACAATGTTAAGTAAATTAAAGAAAGGTTTTCAGCAACATAATACAGTATAATACAGCCTGATTGTGTACAATAAATGCATCTAGTGTTGCGATGAAGCTCAACTAGAAATCAAACCTACAGTTATAGCCATAGGAATAAACAAAATAAACAAATATACGTTTCGCACACCAAGTCACAAGAGTTCATGCTCATAGTCTGTTGATGATAGTGTTCATGTAAAATATACTTGAGTAACAGATGGGTGTTTATGGGATGCATTGTTCTCAAGCACTATGCTAAACTAGGGATATATGTCTGTTTTAGGTGTCTACAATTGTTGATAGATACATATAAATCATGTATACTTCATTGCTGTAATTAGTTATTTTAATTTACTGCCACTTTTCAAGCCACTGGAGAGTTTTTAGGCAATTCTCCATGCAAATTATACATTATATATATTACATTCTTTTTTTGTAGAAATAAAGAAACCAAACTAAACAAATAGTATGAGTTAAGCTCCAAAATACTGGATCCTATCTTTCCTACACTACCGTTCAAAAGTTTGGGGTCACATTGAAATGTCCTTATTTTTGAAGGAAAAGCACTGTACTTTTCAATGAAGATGACTTTAAACTAGTCTTAACTTTAAAGAAATACACT
>JAVQJL010011986.1:0-12126 GCA_036024295.1 Nannoperca obscura
GGGGGGGGGGGGGGGGGGGGGGGGGGGGGGGGGGGGGGGGGGGGGGGGGGGGGGGGGGGGGGGGGGGGGGGGGGGGTGGGGGGGGGGGGGGGGGGGTGGGGGGGGGGGGGGGGGGGGGGCGCATCATTTTAGTGCAATAAATAATAAATGTCTCATTGCAAATTAAATCTTAACTCTAAACCCACAGAACATCTTATCTGGCCTAATTACAAGGAGGGGCTGGCAGGAATATAACCACAGACAGCCGGGCACCGCTACAATTACACACCCTCAGCACAACACACACACACGCACATACACACGCCATAAATGCTCCACCTCGTCTTGTGGTTTAGAATAATCAGAACACGCTCAGCTCACTGTGTGTGTGTTTGTGTGTGTGTAAGGTCAGTGGTGAGCAGCCAAAAAACAAAATGACCAGGAGGAAAGCAGAGCCACACATGTCAGAGAGAGAGGATCATCTCCACACACAGCTTGTCATGATATTAAATAAGCTGTGTGTGTGTGTGTGTGTGTCAGAGGGATGACAAACGTACTGTGATATCTACTGTTGGCAACATGAATCTGTTCACTGAAGGTTGAGGCTGACTGGATGTTGAGGATGTTGAAACCAGCGAGACAGCGTGACTCTTCATGTGTTCTTACTTTCTTTAACATGACTGACCCTCTGAGAGAAGTAGCGCTGGTGTTTCTGATTTTGAACTCCCTGAAATTAAGAAAATGTAAAGAGATCTAATCATTGACATATGATATTAAGTCATATTAATGTTTAGTTTTGGTCATTGCTTGTGTGTTTTGCAGTGGGCTTTAATTGTTTATTCTATTCAGAATTGTATTGGATTCATTTTGACTTGCCACATGGGATACATATATTATTGTTTCCAGGATACAGGAAAACATTGCACTTTTTTATGCTATTGGGACAGACTCCCATACATAAATCCAGAAAGCAAATAAATAAATTTGGAACAAGAGGAAAACATGTCATACATAATATTTTGAGACATACTACAAGATCACATATTCACAGAGGAGACTGAGAAGACTATTGATTATATTTTGAGTAAAACTTTGTATAAACTTAAAAGGCAAATTCCTGAATATTTCAGGGGGGCTACTTTCAGTCAGACAAAGAGACAAATGCTACAACAGAGGTGGAGAGCGCAAAGACACATTTATATGCCAGGTTGAAATATATATATATATTTTTTTTAATCTTACTCCTTTAACTACTCCACTTACCACAAAAACACTGATTTTGTACAAACAAGTGAGTGCACTGTTCACTGATCATCAGAAACCAGTTTAAAAAAGCGACAATTTAAAAAATAGTCAGTACACGAGTTAATACACTGAGATGCACTTGATCACCAAAAAAAAGTCCTAGGCCTGAAGGCACGGCGTTATAAATAAATCGCTCTCTCCTTCGCTTCCTCTTTCTGCTTATTAATGTGAAACCAAATATCCACTTGGAAGTAACCAAAATCTAATTTTACAGGTCAAAGAGTGCATCAGGACGAAGTTTCAGCTCCACATGTGTTCACCCTGTACAATGTTTTACTGTCAGCCGCTGAGATCATGTTCTTTGCTGCTAAAAACAAATATCCACGTATCATATATTTATCCATCTACTATATCTGTCAGCTTCACTGAGGCATCTTAAGACATGTGACCTTGCTTAAAGTCACATATGCATCACATATTATAATACAGTAATAGTTCTGTAAATTCAATTAAGAAATGGTTTAAAATAACCATACTTCACGCTCTGTATTTTTCATCTGTGGCAGTTGGCAAACCAGCCTGAAGGTGCTGTCATTATCACATGCTGGCCTGCTGCCCAAATCCATTACCAGCTGGATCTTGTGATCTCGCAAGAATCCAGCCCTGATTGGCCTATTGTCTATCCTATTTGTTTTTAATTCTGGGATTCAAACAACAACTGCAACTCAGATAAGCCCACTTCCTGGTTTAACTAAAAAAGACAGATTGTAAGAGAAAATTCATTAATGAAAGAAAGAATGAATGAAGGTGAAAATGTACCAAATGTGATCCGACTCTGGAATGCTCTGACTGAAGAGCTCAGATTGCACTCAGTCTCCTTAGTCTTAAGACACGTTTTAAAAAACACCTTTTAAATCCTGCTTTAACCCTTGTGCTACCCTGTGGAGAAGACACTGGGTCAAGACAATGGGCCACTGGGTCAATATGACCCGGCAAGGTAGCACAAGGGTTAAACAACACCTGTTAGAAATCTTGTGGTTTGCCACTGTCTGTTCCTATAATGTTTTGTGCTTTTACGCCGAATGTTTTCTTGTACCTGGTGCTTTGGCTCTAGAAAAGCGCTTTACAAATAAAATATATTATTATTGTTGTTATTGTGAAACTATTGCAGTGCATAAATAATAAGTGTGATTGAGAAGTGTTGGTATCTCTGCATGATTAAAGGTTAGATAAGACTGTTAAGTATTTTGACAGGAAATATTGTCTGCAGTGCAAATGAGTTATTCATATTATAGCCTGTAGGTCCACGTGTGTCTGAGAGAAAAAGTGTCTTCAGCATGCATGTGGATATACAAGCCTCCTGGCCTCTGTACGTGTGTGTGTTCTGTAGCTGCAGGCTATGAACATGTCATCTCTCCACAGAGCTCATCTGGTGAGGTCCTGCCTGCTCTGTGAGTGAACTCTGGATTTAAAGATCTGATGGGTTCACAGGTGTAACGTTACACACACACACACGCATGCACGCACGCACTCCACCAGGTTGGTTGTGGTTTCGGCCTATTGGTGGATGCAGTCTAATCCAGCACCATGCAAGATTGGTTTGATTGGCTTGTTAGTTGCAGAGAGAGAGAAATATTCAAACAAAACAAATAATCCAACCACAAGCTGCTGAAGATCATTTTCAGGCAACAGAATGTTAGTGGTTGGTGAGATAAACAGAAATAGCTAATCTCTGTAGTAACTGAAGCCAAATGTGACATGTGACAATCATTTTGCTTATGACAATGTGCCAAAATGGATTGAATCTGGAGGACAACAGTCAACATAATGCTGGAATGGGAATTTTAAAAATGGCCACTGTTTAGAAAATGTGTGTGTTTAATACTCTGAATACATCATTAACTGGTTGCAAAAATGATGGTGGGCTACATTTAACCTTTTAACAGTTAGAAAATGCCAATTGTTTATGTCATTTATCAAGCCAAAATATGCTAAATATCTAATGTTCTAACTTCTCAAATATGAGGATTTGCTTCTTTTCTGTGTCATTGTAAATGCACTATATTATAGAAATGATCACTATTTTCAGACACCTGCATATAGACTGAACGATTAACGCTTGTGTTTAGCCGACTGGCCAGTGGTATGACTCTCTGGCTGCTTAACTGCCTGTTTATCCATCTGGTTTACAGGATGACACATGCTGTGTGTTAAGTGTTAAGTTGAAACCAAAGAGTGAGAGTGACAACACAATGCAGGATTTTAATGCAGTCTAGGAACATGCAGCCACGCAAACGGCACAACAAAATTGATGAATCACAAGCATCAGGCAACATTGACAGAGGTGGTGGAGTCGGTTACATACTGTATCTGTAACTGTGTGTGTGTGTGTGTGTGTGTGTACCTGGATCAACAACATATTCTGAATTATCACCATGGAAACTAAACTTTCACAGACCAGACAATATATAGTATATATACAGTCCACACAGTGGCTGAGGTCATATCGTTGTGTAACTTGGGCTTCTCGGTACAGTGAAAAGAGATTGTTGAGAGTTAATGTAAATTAAAACTCAAGACCCGAAAAGACAATTTTTAACACAGAAACAGGATGATAATAAACACATTAATTGCCAACACAGTGTTTTCCTCTCTTCATATACAGATAATAATTGTGCTTTTTTGAATAACCTGGCTCAATAAAATTTTGGGGGCATTTTACAATAATAGTAATTAGTGCATAAAGTTGGGAAAATTGGGCAAATTGAAACTGCAGGAGAACAGTGAGAGAGGGGCGGAAAATCAAAGGTGTTGGCAAGCAGAGCACAAGCCAGCCACGGAGCTTCATAGAGCGCTGCGTTCTGTCTGAACACCCCAACTGCTTAACATGGGCACCAAAAGTAAGTGTGTCCACCTCCTGTCTAAACCTGCAGTTATTTGCTGGGGGTGGCGTTGGTGACAATCTAGCATTGCTTTCTTTGGAGGTAGCGCTCCGTCGCAGCAGCAAGGTGCAGGATCGCCTGGCCTCTACACGAATCGTAACAGTAGCATAAACAACAGTGCTATTTGTGTGAGTGTGTTAGAGACCGAAATGGAAATTAAATGAACTGAATGAAAATAAAATTATGTTTTAATGTAGGGTTAGGATATTGGCCTAAACTGATAAATATCCTCTCTTTTTCTCGAAATCTTGGGGGCAGTCTTTGCCCCTTGATCACAGTTTTTAGGGGCAAGCAAGACATTTTTGCCCTTTGCCCGCGCTAATTTCTGACGCTGGCAGTAATATAATATACTGTACATCCTGTCAATCATTCCTGAAACCCACAAAAATGAAATAATATCCCACAAAAAACATGTTGCCTTCTAAACCTATCCATGCTGTCCAATGTCATTTTGTTGATGGCGTCTGATCTGGATGTCAGTTGACTTAAAGCCATGTTAATTGCAAGCCAAGTAGTGAAACTATAAATTAATGCTTCACTCTCCAGCTGTTGCTAATACTGCCGATCCCACTGAGAACTAAACACACAACTGTTTAACAGCTCAAGCAGTGATTTACCAGTTAGCGGTTGGTACAGCAGCCTCACTCACAACGTCACACAAGATTTCTCTTTGATGAGTTAAAATCTCGCTGTATTTCCCCAGTCACATGTCCGCTCAATAAAGCTTGGACTTCACGGTCGGTCATTTTGTCCATGTTTTGGTCAATATTTAAGGTTACCGTTACAAGCTGTTGCACTGTTTTTTAAAGATGGCGAATGCTGGTGCTGCAGCATTGGCTCATGTGTTTGATCAATTCACATACCACTAACATCCCTCAAGGTTTCTCTTGTGCTGGTAAAGTACCTACTCTGAAGTAGGAGCTAAAAAACCAGTCCAAAAATGCCAGTAGAGTTCATTCCACCAGTCATTCGGCCTAAAAATACTGAGCAGTCTTAGCTAATCATTGATGCACAAAGTGGGACAAGGGAGTGGGAACTGCTGTAAAGTACTAAATCAACATTGACACTCCAAATATAACAAGGGTTTTAATACTGAGTACAGAGTACATAGGGCTCGACTCAGAGAGAGAAATAAAAAGCGTATTCTTTCTGCATTTCTCATTTGACACCAAGTGGGTCAGCTTTTGTCAGCCTGACACTCAACTACTCCATCATCACTGGATCAGCCAGTCGTCCACTTCGTCAATCCGAGAATAAGTCAGTCAGCGACCCAGCAAGCAACTCATCAGTCAGCCAGAGAATAAATCAGCCAGTAAGTCGGTCCTTCCATAGCAGCCAGCAGGGGCATGGATACCGGATATTAGTGGAGTGTCCAACACTGAGCCCCACTTAATCCAGTCAATCACAAATCTGCCCCAAGCATGACGATTAACCCCTTTCCCCTGCAGGAAGCAATCCTCGGGAAACACCGCATGGATTAGTCCAGGCAAAGTTCACTGCTGCACCAGGCTAGTTTCACCCTGCAAACACATATGCAACACTGCTGAGCTGCAGCCAGTCACCAAACCCACAAATACTACCTTGAACCAGACAGGTTTCACCTCAAACCAGCAAGAGGTCAATATGTTTACAGAAGTACTGACAGATAAAATGGGAACTGGCACAATATTATACCTAAACCTGCATTGATTGACAGAAATCATATGACTACATGGGATATGACTATATATAGTATATTTAACCTAATTCTTTTGGTTTTACAGTTAGGTTCAGTCTCAGGGCTGGTTTCATAAAGATACAATTCGCACAGATTCATCTGCTGCACAAAGCTGGCTAGATCTCAACTTTCTAAAGCAGGACTCATTCACAATGAATTCTGGGTAAATTACTGCGTCAACGTGTCAAATTAAATATCTTGATGACACTGACCCCAGAGAGAAATTAGGCTTATATTCAGAAACCTGACAAATGTTGCGAAAGTTGCTACAGTACATGTCTGCTGAATGTGAGTGTAAATAATAAACAACTGTTTGCTAACATGTTAGCCATAACAACTTTATCATTATGTCGGGGATGTGTGGCTATCAGCTTGTTTTGGAGTTCTTCTACCCCCTAGTGGCAAAAAGTCACATAATTACCATTTGGTTAATTTTCCTCAAAGCATATACTAAACTGGCCACTGTTTAACATACATATCCAAAATCTCAATGCTGAATTCACAAGCAGAAACTAAATTAAGGGTGCATTCACAGCAGGAATGTTTCCCAAAATATTTTGAGTACTCCTTCAGCTCTGTTAATTTGGCACTTTTTCTTGTTTAATCACATTCCTCTTAGCTTATACTGACTCACTCTAATTTCAAACAACTTCTGGATTCAGTCTGGAAGCATATTATTTCTTTATTTATATAATAACAATAATAACAATAACTAACAATGAGAGCATCTGAGTTTCTAAATAATATGTTGGTCGGTTCATGATAATCAGCTCTGTATATCTTATAGCTCTTTTCTGTAGTATAAAAATTGGATTTGTGATCCGTTTATGTTTCCCCAAACCTCCACCCAGTAGATAATGTATGGAACTATTAAAGAATGGTACATATTCCCTGTGTATCACCAATTTTCCAGGAAACTAACTGCTCTGATATCTGGCAATAAGCAGCACTCAGGATCACCAGATTGAGTTGTCCATCTCCACTACAGCCAGGCTCCCTCATGAGCCGGGCAAGCTATCAGTTTATACTGTTAGAAGTCTGAGATGAGAGAGAAACTCGCCTGGAGGAAGAGGAGGGGGTAAGGGGCTGAGGGGCTGAGGGAGCAGTAGAGGAGCGGAGTTCAGCTCCAGCTGTATTATATAGCTGGTCTCTGCAGGTACTCTGGTTCCACTGGTTGAACACTGAGCACACACAGCAGCATGGCCACCAGGCAGCACTAGTCTGCCACAGACCGCTGAGGTAATTACATGGATACACTTCCTGTGTAATCCACTATAGAAAAACATAACGCTTTATGATTGATTATTATGGCTGATGATTTCTCCTTTCGCTCCCGACTAAGAATGATGGGTCCTACATGAACACACTATTTTCTATCAAAGTTAGGACAGTTTTGGTTATTGCACTTGAGAGATTTCTGCGTTTATGTTTTTGTCTTTTTTCCTCTCGATGGTTTGAAGTGGGTGGAGCTTAGATAGAAAACCGTGGTGTCAAACTTCCATACACCAATCTGGATTTAAAACATTCAAATCAGAATCTGATGAGAGTTGTGGTACTCTTTCTTCATGTTTTGAAGCCATTTTAATGAAGCAGATTTACTGACGTTTCCGTCATGACGTTTAATGTTATAGAAACACACTTATTTAAAACCAAGTGTTCAGGGGCTTTATAGCCTTGCTCTACCCACTAAAAAAGTCAGGGGTGATATTTAACACAATCTTAAGCACTGCACAAGTTACTTACACTACAAATGATATTCCACACAAACTCCAACAATGTCAATGTCATTGTGCACCTTCATATTCTTTTGCTCTTACTAGCCATGTCTCCATTCAATTGTCAAGAAAACCTTTGAAACTTTGTGTGTTTCCATCAACTGGTTTGAAGCGAATAAACTCGTTGCAAAGCATAGTTTGGTCAGAGGTCGCTGGTATAAGCTTCACTTGGCTGTAATCCACCAGTAAACAGAGAAGAAGAAGCAGAGGCTGCGAACCTGAAACTAAACAAGTCGCCCTGGACATTTAACCATCTACACAAGAAACATGGAGGTCCTCAGGAGGTGCTTTCTATTGGGAAAGATGAATTGTTCTTTCATGTTAGCTGGTATTGGCCATGTTTCATGCTGTCTGAAGAATGCAGAACGGTTCAGCGGAAACAGCTGATCAGTCATGTGAGCTACATGTGAGCTACATCAGAACTTATTTTAGCGAAGGTGTTTCCATATCCATATATTTAGAGCATAAACTTTTTTCAACAAATGCAAAAATCACTTCAAGGGAGCAATTGAGGAAATTTTTTTACGTTTACTAATGGAAAAGCAAATTTTGCAAAGAATAAAATACATGTATCTGTTTGTATCATCCAGTTCCAAAAATAACACAAGCGTTAACTGAGAAACATTAAGTGACTTGAGCAGGACATGTTGTACTTTCATTCATATTCTTCACACAAAGCTGCTGAATGGTTTTATTCTCAGAGAGTTGCTGTGAATTCTGAAAAGACTTTAACCCTGTGAACACTCAACAAAGCCCCTTCTCTTTCAACCTCACCACCCACGTCTGCCTGAAGGTTTAGGTTTCCTGTTGAGCTTCTCTTAAACAAATAAGATGAAACCTAGAGAAGAAGAAAAAAGTACAAACTGCACAGGTGAAATAAAGAATCCACAGGGAGCTTTGAAAACAATGTTTAACTAAAGGAGGAAAAATATCATATATGAAATAAACATGAACTATTTTGATCCTTTACATTTTATTCACAGTACATCTGTCTTTGAACAGGACCTGAATGAGACTCAGCCAGGCTGCTGTAGGAGCTGCTCATATCCAAATGTCAAGAAATGTTAGGAATATCAGTGAGTTACCTGACTGTGCCGTCATCCATTCACTTCACTGCAATGGTTTAAAACATGTCATGTGAATTATCAAATCCTAACAAGCAGTGAATTGTCTCTCTGTTCAGCTGCCATATCAAAAGGTCCTGCCTGCTGCGTGAATGTGTTTACATTCACAAGTGTTTAGCTTGACCTCTTCTCATTTTATGGTTCCACTATAAAAGGCCAGGGACCACACGCTGCCTCAGGCAAAGCTAATCAAACAGTTTGTACACAACAAGCTGAGCTCATCAAGCAACGAGCACGAGTGAACCGCCCGCCAGGCAGAGGCAGACTAACACAGATCCTTTCACAGCAGAAAGCTCTGCAACTCTGACACTAACTGCTAAACAGAAAGCACAGGCTTTCCATTACCCACCACCACCATTACCACTGTGACACATCAAACACAGGACAACAGTAAGTGGTTTAGTGATACCTTAATTACACGCAGTATTGTTGTGAAGGCAACCGAAAGAGTTTCAAAAAAATCTTTAAGATCTCATTAATAGCCAAATGAATGCAGCAAGGCAGTACAACATTTAGGTCACATAATCCGATCTATAGCCACATCCTAGGGTGGGCCATTTCTGATCCACTCTAGTCATGTCGCTCATTATAGTCTCAAGCACTGAAAGTATTCGTTTTGGTTCTTTTTCAGAAAAGTATTCCAGCAATGTAGCCGTTAGCTTGTAACAGTGGTTACAAGTTCCTGCAGCTAAAACCTACACACTGCATGTTGCATTATGTAGTTGCTAGGGAACATAAAGCTGGATCTTGTGGACTCCTACAAAATAATAGCTAAAAGGAGAAGGAAGAAAGAAAGTAATAAAGAAACAGCCAGAATGGACCACGAGACACTGCTATTGTTGGACAGGCCATGTGTCCCCAACACAGTGTGTTTTAAGTTAGTCTTGTCCTGTCAGATTCTGATCACTGATCAGTATGTTATAAATGTTACATTTTTTCAAATGTTGATTTTTTTATGTTATGGCAACTTAAAAGACAAAAATAAAGATAATTTAACAATAAATTACTGCTAACAGTACTTGTATAATTACCACCTAAATAACACAGGAATATACAGTACCAGTCAAAAGTCTGGACACAATTTCCACACTTGAATGGGAAAGTGTGTATTGGTATTGGTATTGGTCTCTCGCAGAGCAGCTTTAGCTAAGACTTTTGTAAAGTCTTTAGTCTCTCTGATAAAAAAACAATGTTAAAACTTAAGATGTTAACATGTGTTGTCAAAATAGGGTACACTATGTAGAAAGCTTGTTGAAAAAGGTGGGAAAAAGGGGAAATGGAGATATATGATTAAATTTATTAAGTGGCACAGCCTGTCTGAAGATTTTTGAAATGTCAAAAACACAGCCATATAGTATTCTCTAGCAATATAACATATACATATACAGAAGACATACAAATGTTTTTCTGTCTGAAACCAGATAAGAAGTAGTGGATGTGGACGTATATACATGATGTATAGACGACCATCTCCCTATACGGTCTTAATTATCCCTATACGATGTGAATCAGCATGTACTAACATTATCACATTAGTCATGAATGATAATTTCACAGAGAAACGATACATTTAATAGTCTTGGCAAGTAGAGTGATTTTGCTTCTGACCGCTGTGACTTCATGTACTTCACATTTCTCTTGATGCTGTGTCACTCGGAAAATGGATGGAGGGTAGATTTAAGATGGATGTCATACAAATGTCATGCAGTTAAAATGCAACGATACACGACAGCATCGCTCACAGCAGCGTTCAGCTCTTTGCAGAGGAATTTTACAGTTACAGACGAGCGCTGAAGACACGCCGCCTCCTTCAACGTGAGCCGCTGCAGGAGGAGCTTCACTGGCTTATTGTTATGCCTGAGATTGGAGTGCTTTTCAAGCCTGAATTGAATCAAGTGCAAGACAGATAGCATGTAAGGTGGTTTGGAAGAAAACACCAATAGATTCACCCTGATAGGGAAAAATTTTAGGAACATACAATTACAACAGTTACTGAAAATGACCTCTCTTCTTGGAGGAAAGCGAAATGGAAAACAAAGAAACATATATAAAACGTTTGTCCAGAAAGAGGCTGAAAGGGCAGAAGAACTCAACACATGAGGAAGAGAAGTGACATTTCATACATACACAGTATGACAAACAACCAGCTAAAGGCCACTATGTTGAGCCGTAAACTTGTCTAAAATGGGACTCTCAAAGGTGTAAGAATGTGACAAATTGCCTACTCACTACTAGACTTTGGCAACAAATGTGACAAGCGTGTAGCTGCTGCCTGTAAGAACTTTCCATAGTTTTTTTATTTGTGACTACAATAATAAATGTTTAGATGCACACTATTTACACTATTATTGTTTAAGTGAGGCTATCAGTATACAAGTTTTGAGTCATGGTGTGTGGAGCATTTTACGTTAAATTCAGGTAGAACGGTTCAAACATCATAGTATAATTTTGCTCCAGCACTTTTTCAAAAACTCAAAGTAGACTCAACTTTTTTCAGCCCAACGTTGTGTTGAAACAACTAGCTGACGAACAGCAAAGTCATCTATGCTCGTCCTCCAACCATTTAAATATTTGGTTAATCATTTAAGTCATTTCTTGAGCAGAAACGCCAAACATTTGCTGGTTCCAGCTTTTTGAACACAATATTTGGGGGTTTTGATAATTGAACACCATTATCTCCCTGACAGTTGATAATGAAATAATGGTTAGATACAGCGCTAGAGCAAAGGGAACATGTCGTTGCACATGTCTCACCCTCATGGCCTCTGACACGCAAACAAAACAGGCAGGGATCAAACCTACCAAAAAGGAAACACACAATAATGTAAAGAGAATAAAAATCTACAAACATTCCCAAGATGCAGCACACACTAGAGAAGGAGACTCCAGAAATAGAGGGACCCAACCCATCCAGAAGGGAGAGGGAGAGGATGAAGGGGAAAAGGGGATTAGAAGGCAGGCTATCCTTCCTCCCCTGCCCTCCTGCCAGGCACATGGCCAGGTCAGGGAGAAACTGAAGTTATTTTGGAGCAGAGCAGAGAGGAGCTAAGCAGGCCCTCACAGGAGGATTTATCCTGGAAGAGGCTCGTCGAGTCCTCCTGTCCCCTGGCAGAAGGCTGAGGGTGGGGAGGAGCGTTTCAGAGAATCTGTGAAGACCTTAACCCCTCAGACGCCAGAGGATAACAGAAAATGCCTGTCTGTTTTTTATCTATGCGAGTCCTGGTGAAGCTTCACACTGCTGTCATACAATAATCATTGCCTGAATTATTTGCCATTCCATTTCTCAAATACTTGATTATTTGATTGAACACAATCAAAGTCACGCAATGCCAACAAAATGGAGG